>JAHHZJ010001872.1:0-116556 GCA_021437245.1 Aegilops speltoides
CCAAATCAACTAAACCATGTCCGA
This sequence comes from Aegilops speltoides, assembly GCA_021437245.1. NCBI lineage: Eukaryota > Viridiplantae > Streptophyta > Magnoliopsida > Poales > Poaceae > Aegilops > Aegilops speltoides. Next base: position 25 of record JAHHZJ010001872.1, read on the forward strand.
TCATCACGTGAGATGGAGTAGTTTCAATGGTGAACAGCACTATGTTGATCATATCTACTATATGATTCACGTTAGACCTTTCGGTCTCCGTGTTCCGAGGCCATATCTGTATATGCTAGGCTCGTCAAGTTTAACCTAAGTATTCCGCGTGCGCAACTGTTTTGCACCTGTTGTATTTGAACATAGAGCCTATCACACCCGATCATCATGTGGTGTCTCAGCACGAACTTTCGCAACGGTGCATACTCAGGTAGAACACTTCTTGATAATTAGTGAGAGATCATCTTACAATGCTACCGTCAATCAAAGAAAGATAAGATGCATAAAGCATAAACATCACATGCAATCAATATAAGTGATATGATATGGCCATCATCATCTTGTGCTTGTGATTCCATCTCAAGCACCGTCGTGATCACCATCGTCCGGGCGTGACACCTTGATCTCCATCGTAGCATCGTTTTCGTACGCCATCTATTGCTTCTACGACTATCGCTACCGCTTAGTGATAAAGTAAAGCAATTACTGAGTATGCTTGAATTTCATACAATAAAGCGACAACCATATGGCTCTCGCCATTGCCGATAACTTCGGTTACAAAACATGATCATCTCATACAATAAAATATAGCATCCGTCTTGACCATATCACATCACAACATGCCCTGCAAAAACAATTTAGACGTCCTCTACTTTGTTGTTGTAAATTTTATGTGGCTGCTACGGGCTGAGCAAGAACCGTTCTTACCTATGCATCAAAAACCACAACGATAGTTCGTCAAGTTAGTGCTGTTTTAACCTTCGCAAGGACCGGGCGTAGCCACACTCGATTCAGCTAAAGTGAGAGAGACAAACACCCGCCAGCCACCTTTAAGCACGGCGCCGAAATGATGAAACCAAGATCACGTAAGCGCACGCGTGATGTCGGTCGGCCGCTTCATCTCATAATACCGCCAACCAAAGTATGACATCTTTGTAAGCGAGATGATTTGTATCGCCCACAACTCACTTGTGTTCTACTCGTGCATATGACATCTACGCATAAAACCAGGCTCGATACCATTGTTTGGGAACGTAGTAATTTCAAAAAATTCCCACGCACACGCAAGATCATGGTGATGGCATAGCAACGAGAGGGAGAGTATTTTCCACGCACTCGTGAGACCGAAGCGGTAGCGTTATGACAACGCTGTTGATGTAGTCGACGCCTTCACAATCCGACCGATCCAAGTACCGAACGACGGCACCTTCAATTCAGCACATGTTCAGCTCAATGACGATCCCCGGCTCCGATCCAGCAAAGCGTCGGGGATGAGTTCCACAAGACGACGGCGTGGCAGGACGATGATGATGTTCTACGCACAGGCTTCGCCTAAACTCTGCTGACGATATGACCGAGGTGGAATATGGTGGAGGGGGCACCGACACGGCTAAGGGACGATCCGTAGATCAACTTGTGTGTCATGGGGTGCCCCCTGGCCCCGTATATAAAGGAGCAAAGGGGGAGGAGGCCGGCCCTCGGAGGGGGCGTGCCAAGTGTGGAGTCCTACTAGGACTCCCTAGTCCTAGTAGGATTCCACCTCCGTTGTTGGAGTAGGAGAAGGGGCAAGAGGGGAAGAGGAAGAAGGAAAGGGGGGCTGCGCCCCTTCTCCAATTCGGACCAGAGGGGGGGGGCGCAGGCCTCCTTCCTTTTGGCCTCTCTCCTCTATTCCCGTATGGCCCAATAAGGCCCATATACTCCCGGCGAATTCCGTAACTCTCCCAGTACTCGAAAAATACCGAATCACTCGGAACCTTCCGAACTCCGAATATAGTTGTCCAATATATCGATCTTTACGCCTCGAGCATTTCGAGACTCATCGTCATGTCCCCGATCTCATCCGGACTTAAAACTCCTTCGTACATCAAAACTCATAAACTCATAATATAAGCATCATCGAAACCTTAAGCGTGCGGACCCTACGGGTTCGAGAACTATGTAGACATGACCTAGAACTATTCCTGGTCAATAACCAATAGTGGAACCTGGATGCCCATATTGGCTCCTACATATTCTACGAACATCTTTATCGGTCAAACCGCATAACAACATACTTTGTTCCCTTTGTCATCGGTATGTTACTTGCCCGAGATTCGATCGTCGGTATCCAATACCTAGTTCAATCTTGTTACCGGCAAGTCTCTTTACTCGTTATGTAATACACAATTCCGTAACTAACTCATTAGCTACATTGCTTGCAAGGCTTATAGTGATGTGCATTACCGAGAGGACCCAGAGATACCTCTTCGACAATGGAGTGACCAAACCTAATCTCGAAATACGCCAACCCAACATGTACCTTTGGAGACACCTATAGTACTCCTTTATAATCACCCAGTTACGTTGTGACGTTTGGTAGCACCCAAAGTGTTCCTCCGGCAAACGGGAGTTGCATAATATCACAGTTACAGGAACATGTATAAGTCATGAAGAAAGCAATAGCAACATACTAAACGATCAAGTGCTAGGCTAACGGAATGGGTCATGTCAATCACATCATTCTCCTAATGATGTGATCCCATTAATCAAATGACAACACATGTCTATGGTTAGGAAACATAACCATCTTTGATTAATGAGCTAGTCAAGTAGAGGCATACTAGTGACACTATGTTTGTCTATGTATTCACACATGTATTATGTTTCCGGTTAATACAATGCTAGCATGAATAATAAACATTTATCATGAAATAAGGAAATAAATAATAACTTTATTATTGCCTCTAGGGCATATTTCCTTCATTGATTTCAAGTCTGCCCTTGCTTTCAGCCCATCTTTGGTCCTCTCTGGCATGTTGAGCAGGGTACCAAGCAGACTCTCGCACATGTTCTTCGTGATATGAATGGCATCAAGGCTGTGAGGCACACGGTGGATCTTCCAGTACGGCAAGTCCCAGAAAACAGACCTCGTTTTCCATACCTTCAGCAGCTGCTCTGGCGCCTTCGCTTCTTTCCGGCTCGCGCCTTTTGCTTCTTTCGGCGGTGGGCAATCTTTCTAATTTTTCAACAGCTCGCCTATTTCCTCGCCGCTCCTGACGCTGGCATTTTCGGGTTCGGTTTCACCATCGAATGTAACCTTGCGCTTCCTCCACGGGTCATCATCACGGCCACCTTCGATGTCCCATGAACACGGTTTTCAAGACCCGAGATCTCTATCTAGCTGGCGATACGTTGTGTCATCCATGCACCTTACGCATCCGAAAATCCATGGACTACCCGCCCATGAGATATCCGTAATCGAGATAGTCGTGGCACCGTCGTGAGCAAAGGCGGCTCTCATAGGGAAATATTCTTTCTGCGGCAAGGCCCCATTGGCTAGCGTTTTCCACAGCGTGTCTAGCTCCTCTTTCAAAGAGCCCCGATCTGATTGATGTCGTTCCTGGTTGTTTCGCCCTTCAATTAGCATACTCATTTGAATGTACTTCCTCTTCATGCACAACCAGGGGAAGGTTGTACATCCACACAAACACAAAGCCGGTGCTATGTGTGCTTCTCGGCTGCCAAATGGATTGACTCCATCGGTGCTCGCTACCAAAGACGATGTTCCTTGGATCCTTCCCAAATTCGGGTATTGAAGTTCAACGCTTACACCGCTCACATCCTTAGGGTGACTCAAAGATCTTGTCTTTTTATTTATATCCGGATCATTTCCGCCATCTTCCGCTTCTTCTCCTCCCTATCCTCGTGCAACGCAGGAGCTTTGCTACCTTAGGGTCCGCGAAATACCTTTGCAGACGAGGAGTGATTGGAAAGTACCACACCGATTTTCGAGGAGCTTTTTCCTCTTCTTGTATCGAGTGACGCCAAGACACGGACATATGGTAGACTCTGCGTGCTCGTCCCGATAAATGATGCAATTGTTCATGCACACTTGGTATTTCACGTGTGGTAAATCCAGAGGACACACGATTTTCTTCGCCTCCTCCAAACTGGTCGGGCAATTGTTCCCCTTGGGAAGACGTTCGTGCTAGAATGACATGTTCTCGTTGAAGCACGCGCCGGTAATTTTGTGTTTTACCTTCATCTCCGAGCCATGAGCGTTACTTTCAAAGGGTATCCTCGGCCTGCATCCTTCATACAATGGAGTAACGCGTCTATCTCTAGTTGATCCAGCTTGGCTTTCTCTCGGCGGCGGCTCTTGCGTTATCCGTGCGCTTGAGAAGCAGCTCTTGAATATGAGGGTCCCGCACCCAGCTTCCATCGTCGTTCTGCTCCCAAGCATCTTCATCTTCATGATCATGCCCTTCGTCTTGATCTTCCTCATCATCATGTAATACATCTTCTACATGATGACTGTGTACAACATCACCGTCGTGATCATGTCCTAGAGATTCTTCGTCTTCTCACCCGCCCTCGCCGCGGTGGTACTTGTCTTGTTGCCCTTCCTCATTTCTTGCCTGGCCCGCATGGACGACTTCATAGTCATCTTCATCACCTTGCCACCGATAGCCATCCATGAAACCACACAAGAGCGGTGGTCCCCTTTTGCACGGAATCTGGGTCCGCAATAAGGCTCTTGACTTGCATCTTCGACACGGACATCTTATCTCCGCCTCGTTCTTTTGAAGCATCTCAAAGCCATGAGCTCAAAACCTATTCATGATGCCTTCGATCATCGTGCGGACTATGGTCGTCAAGGGTAGAGCAAAACGATATTTTAGAACCAAGAAAAAATTTGGCATGACCTTCCCTAAAAATAGGACCAAAAAGAATGCATAGTGCCAAAATTCTCGCCGACACGAAAATGAATAAACATTCCGGCAAAATATTGGCAACTATTGCATTTAAAATACCGGTACCTGCAAACACAAACATATATGCAACACCAAAAACACATGCAACACCACAAACATACATAGATCTAGCTAGGCCACAAAAAGTGCATGTGCACATTGTTGGAGCGAGCTAGGGGAAAAAAGTAGATCTACATCATGAAGATAGCTTTCCCCTTACTTACCTATCAAAAAAAGGTAATTTCACCACTTAATTTTGATGAATCTATGGTGGAAATGAGGTGAGGAGGAGGAGGCAGCCGAAAGCTTGGAGAAGGAGGTGGAGGGAATAAAGTGGGGAAAGTGAGTGGGTAGGTGTGGTTGTCCAAAATATCTTGTTGGGGTCCCAGGTTACTAATGGCGCACCACCTGCAAATGCGCGATTAGTTACCCTGGTTACTAATGGCGCACATGCAGGAGGTTCGCCATTAGTAGTTTTGCAGAAAAGTAATATATATATATATATACTAATGGCGCACTGTGACACGGTGCGCCATTAGTAGTTTAAACTAGTAATGACGCACTATGACACGGTGCGCCATTAGTAGTTTTGCAAAAAAAAAAATAAGAAAAAATTTAGTACTGGCGCACTCCTTGTCTGGTGCGCCATTACTACTTAGAACTAGTAATGGCGCACTTCGGTCGGATGCGCCATTAGTGTGTATGTAAAAATGAAAAAACAATTATCACTAGTTGCGCACCTTTTGTCTGGTGCGCCATTAGTGTCTTCCAAACTAATGGAGCATCACCAACTGGTGCGCCATTAGTATATAGTAGTGGCGCGCTACTTCCCTGGTGCGCCATTAGTGTCAATCCTATCTATAGCCCTTTTCCTAGTAGTGTGGAAATCACTCTGAGACCCCAAAACAGTGAGAAATAGTCCATGAAACGGGCCAGAATTTGCCAAAATTGTGAGTGTTGATGACCCACACGTAAATGCATCCCGGGATTCGTTAATCGTGGAAATCACTCCGGGACCCCAAAACAGTGAGTAATAGTACATGAAACGGGCCAGAATCGGCCAAAACTGTGAGTGTTGATGACCGACACGTAAGCACGACTTGGGGTTCAACAACTATGGAAATCACTTCGGGACCCCAAAACGGTAAGTAATAGTCCTCGAAATGGGTCAGAATTGGTCTCTTCTATCGTGGAAATCGCTTTGGCACCCCAAAACAATGAGTAATAGTGCTTGAGACGGACCAGAATCGGCCAAAATCGTGAATGTTGATGACCGACACGTAAACGCACTCCGGGGTTCGTCAACCGTGGAAATCACCCCGAGATCCCCAAAACAGAGTGATAGTCCAAGAAACGGGCCAGAATTGGCCCAAACCGCGATTGCTGATGACCGACATGTAAGCGCACCTTGGGGTTCGACAACCATGGAAATCGCTTTGGGACCTGAAAATGGTGAGTAATAGTCCATGAAACGGTCCAGAATCGACAAAAACCGCGAGTGTTGATGACCAGCACGTAAATGCACCCCAGGGTTCGTCGATCGTGGAAATCACTTTGGGACCCCAAAACTGAGTAATAGTCCAAGAAACGGGTCAGAATCGGCCTAAACAGTGAGTCTTGACGACCAACATGTAAGCACACCTTGGGGTTCGACAACCATGGAAACCGCTTCGGGACCCGAAAACGGTGAGTAGTAGTCCATGAAAGAGCCCAGAATCGTCCAAACCGAGGATTATTGATGAACGATACATAAACGCACCCCGGGGTTCGTCAATCAAGGAAATCGCTCAGGGACCCCAAATCAGTGAGTAATAGTCCATGAAACGGGCCGAATCACCAAAGCGGGATTGTTGATGGTCGACACGTAAGCGCACCTTGGGGTTCAACAACCATGGAAATCGCTTTGGGACCCCAAAACGGTGAGTAATAGTCCATGAAACAGGCCAGAATCGACAAAAACCTCGAGTGTTGATGACCGAGTCGTAAACACATCATGGGGTTCGTTAATCGTGGAAATCCCACCAGGACCCCAAAGCAGTGAGTAATAGTCCATGAAACGGGCCAGAATTTGCCAAAACTGTGAGTGTTGATGACCCACATGTAAATGCATCCTGGGATTCGTTAATCGTGGAAATCACTCCGAGATCCCAAAACAGTGAGTAATAGTCCATGAAACGGGCCAGAATCGGCAAAAACTGTGAGTGTTGATGACCGACACGTAAACGCATCCCGGGAGTCGTTAATCGTGGAAATCACTCCGGGACCCCAAAACAGTGAGTAATAGTCCATGAGATGGGCCAAAATCGGCCAAAACTGTGAGTGTTCATGACCGACACATAAACGCATCCCGGGATTTGTTAATCATGGAAATCACTCCGGGACCCCAAAACAGTGAGTAATAGTCCATGAAACGGGCCAGAATCGGCCAAAACTCTGAGTGTTGATGACCGACACGTAAGCGCAACTTGGGGTTCAACATCTATAGAAATCACTTTGGGACCCCAAAACGGTAAGTAATAGTCCACGAAATGGGTCAGAATTGGCCAATACTGCGAGTGCTTACGATGGACACGTATGATCGTCAATCGTGGAAATCGCGTTGGCACCCAAAAATAATGAGTAATAGTGCTTGAAACGGACCAGAATCGGCCAATATCGTGAATGTTGATGACCGACACGTAAACACACCCCGGGGTTCGTCAACCGTGGAAATCACTCTGAGACCCCAAAACTGAGTTATAGTCCAAGAAACGGGCTAGAATTGGCCCAAACTGCGATTGTTGATGACCAACACGTAAGCGCACCTTGGGGTTCGACAACCATGGAAATCGCTTTGGGACCTGAAAATGGTGAGTAATAGTCCAAGAAACGGTCCAGAATCGACAAAAACCACGAGTGGTGATGACCAGCACGTAAACGCACGCCGGGGTTCGTCGATCATGGAAATCATTTTGGGACCCCAAAACCGAGTAATAGTCCAAGAAACGGGTCAGAATCGGCCCAAACAGTGAGTCTTGACGACCAACATGTAAGCACACCTTGGGGTTCGACAACCATGGAAACCGCTTTGGGACACCAAAACGGTGAGTAATAGTCCATGAAAGAGCCCAGAATCGGACAAACCGAGGATTATTGATGAACGATACATAAATGCACCCCGGGGTTCATCAATCAAGGAAATCGCTCAGGGACCCCAAATCAGTGAGTAATAGTCCTTGAAACGGGCCAGAATCAACTGAAACTGGGATTCTTGATGACTGACATGTAAGCACACCTTGGGGTTCAACAACCATGGAAATCGCTTTGGGACACCAAAACGATGAGTACTAGTGCATGAAATAGGCCAGAATCGACGAAACCTCGAGTGTTGATGACCGAATCGTAAACACATCCCGGGGTTCGTTAATCGTGGAAATCACTCCAGGACCCCAAAACAGTGAGTAATAGTCCATGTAACGGGCCAGAATTTGCCAACACTGTGAGTGTTGATGATCCACACGTAAACGCATCGTGGGATTCGTTAATCGTGGAAATCACTCTGAGACCCCAAAACAATGAGTAATAGGCCATGAAACGGGCCAGAATCGGCCAAAATTGTGAGTGTTGATGACCGACACGTAAAGGCATCCCGGGATTCGTTAATTGTGGAAATCACTCCAGGACCCCAAAACAGTGAGTAATTGAAAGTGCAACTAATCCCCGGGTGGTTTTGGTAATTAATAGCAACATATATATCATTGAACTAATAGTTTCTTGAGAATTATTTCAGAAAGTTCAGTGATATGGGTATGGCAATGACTGAAGAAGTGGACCCCTCAAAATGCTAAGGCAAGCATTGGCAAAAGCTCAAGACTCCATTTTTGGTTTAGTGATCCAAGATCACATTGAGTCTATAGGAAAGCCAATACTATTAAAAGGGATGAGGTTATGTTAATGATCCGTTGCTCAAAGTGCTTAGTGATACATCTCCCAAACCATCGCAATCTTTCATTCATATATACACTCATAAGTAATCTCGGTCCCACCGATTCCATAAACTCAGCCACACCGAGATGAACCACCTCAGCCACAAAGCCAAACCCTAGATATTTCGGATTTTACGATTCTGAACTCGGTCTCACCGAAACTAGTGTTGCCAAGCTTATGTAACCTTCTGTCATCAAATCAGTGTCACCGAGATGATAAAGTCGGTCCCACCGAGATTGGCAAACCCTAGTCTTTGGAAGAATCAGACTCACCGAGATTGTATTTTCGGTCCCACCGAAAATCCCAACGTTCACAAGATTTGAACTTTCGGTCTCACCGAGTTGTCAACTTCGTCCGACCGATATTGGTCAAATGTGTGTAACGGTTGATTTTGTGTGGAGGCTATAAATACCCTCCACCCCCTCTTCATTCGTGGAGAGAGCCATCAGAAAGAACTACCACTCCTACCTTACATTCCGAGAAGAAAACTACCTACCCTTGTGTTGAGATCAAGTTGCTCCACTCCCACCATATGAAGCTTGATATCTAGCCTTCCCAAGTTGCTTTCCACTCAATCCTTTCTTCCACCACAGCCAAATCAGTGAGGAGAGTTGAGTGTTGGGGAGATTATCATTTGAAGCACAAGAGCAAGGAGTTCATCATCACCAACACCATCTATTACCTTTTGGAGGGTGGTGCCTCCTAGATTGGTTAGGTGTCGCTTGGGAGCCTCCACAAGATGTGGAGTTGAACCAAGAAGTTTGTAAGGGCAAGGAGATCGCCTACTTCGTGAAGATCTACACCGAGTAAGGCTAGCCCTCCGTGGGCGTATGCCATGATGGCATAGACAAGGTTGCTTCTTCGTGGACCCTTGGTGGGTGGAGCCCTCCGTGGACTATCGCAGCCGTTACCCTCCGTGGGCTGAAGTCTCCATCAACGTGGATTGACGATAGCACCACCTATCGGAACCACGAGAAAAATCTCCATGTCTCCAAATTGTGTTTTCTCTTCTCCACCTCTCTTTACTACATGTGCAATTTACTTTCCGCTGCCAATACTCTAGAATTGCATGTGTAGGGTGATACTTGACTTGATCATCATTGTGAACTTGCCAAAAACTTGTCTTAATCAAAAGGCTAAATTTTTATATTGTCAAGTAGTCTAATCACCCCCTCTAGACATACTTTCGATCCTACAAGTGGTATCGAGCTTTGGTCTCCATTGTATTGGTTTCCATTGCATTGACTCCATAAGCTTGGTTTCACAACCTAGGATAGTATGGCGCCTAGTGAGGGTAATTTTAAGAGAGGTCCTTACTTTGATGGTTCAAATTTTGCTAGTTGGAAGCACAAAATGAAAATGCATATTCTTGGACATAACCCCGCCGCATGGGGCATTATTTGTGTTGGCTTGCAAGGTGAGTTCTTCGAGGAAGGAAAAGTTCGGATCGTGAAGCTACTGCGGATGAATTATGGATGTTGCAAAATAATGCTCAAGCTTGTGACATTCTCTTCAATGCTTTGTGTCCCGAGGAGTTCAACAAAATCAGCCGCCTTGAGAATGCAAAAGAGATTTGGGATACTTTGGTCGAAATGCACGAAGGTACCGAGTCCGTGAAGGAATCAAAGCTAGATGTTCTTCAAGGTCAACTTGACAAGTTCAAGATGAAGGAAGGTGAAGGAGTCGCTGAAATGTACTCTAGGCTTGCTCTCATCACAAATGAGATTGCCGGCTTAGGAAGCAAAGAAATGACCGACCGATTCATCATCAAGAAGATTCTCAGAGCTTTGGATGGAAAGTATGACACCGTGTGCACTTTGATCCAAATGATGCCAAACTACAAGAATCTCAAGCCTACCAAAGTCATTGGAAGAATTGTTGCTCATGAGATGACACTTAAAGATAAGGAAGAGCTTCACAACAAGTCAAGTGGTGCTTAGAAAGCTACAATTGATGCTCCCACAACCTCAAGTGACAAGCTAGTTTCCAATGAAGAGATAAGCCTAATGGTGAAGAACTTCAACAAATTCTACAAGAGCCTTGCCAGAATCAAAAACTTTGAGGAAATTGTTCGCAAGCAAGGAAGGCACCGGAAGAATCAAGGAATTGGTTTTGAGCGAAAGTTCAACGCCGAGGGTGTTGAATGGGAAGAAGGTCAATATCCCACTCCAAAGTTTGTTTCTCAAAAGGAGAAGTATGATCCTACTTCCTCCAATGTGGAACAAGCTCAAGATGATCTTCCACCACAAGACCACAAGCTAAAAGGCAAGGACAAGCTTCAAGAGTAGATTGATGCATTTATTGAAGCACCTAAAGCCATGGTCAAGTGGGTTCCCAAGGAAACGTCAAGTTCTACTTCGTCAAGCTCAACTACAACCCCAAGGATTCCCATCACGATGATGTGGATCCCGAAGAAGAAGAACTAGAGAGTTCTTGAGGGTGACTCCGCCAACATACTTCACTCACATTCATTTTGGCAAGAACTTGTGCAATCAACTTCCACATCTTGCACTAGTTCATGGAGTCACAAACCCTCTTGTTGGTAAGTCAAGGGACAAGGTAATCATTGCTTTCATGGACATCATCTATTGTGTACTTCAATATATGTCCATGGATATCCTTGTTTGTTCCTTGTGGGACTAACCCATGTAGGTATTGAAAGTGCCCGAATCCAAAGGATTGCTCCCAACTCTTGATGATCTTCATCAACATTGAGCATCCACATCTTCAACATCTACATGAAGTCTTCTACGACAACCCAAGGTTAGTTTGACCCTTTAAAAGGGTTCTCACATCTAGGGGAGCTTTGCTCTAAAGAATTGAGCTAAAGCATCTTCAAATGATGTGAACACATCAATGCTTTATGTAAAAGTGGTAACCCCACTTGTGCTTAAACGATGAGTATGACCTATGATCAAATGTTCTCATTTGACTCCTAAGTCAATATACTCATATACAGATGACCTAGTCATCGACTAATTGTGTGATAGTAGCTAGTGTTTTGTTTGTGCATGTTTGACACATATTTCATTTGCTATCTTATTGTGTGAGCATGTTGGATGCATAATTTTATCCATTCAAGGACATCCATTTGTTGCTTTGGTCTTTTGGATTTTTCTGACCAAATGGATGGACAAGAATGCCTAAGTTCCTCCCCTAGCTATCTATGCTTTCTTGTCTCAAATTCTATTCATGCTTATATCACAAACTTTGAACAAGTCATTTTCGGACACACCGAGTGAGGAGCACTCGGAGCCACCGATCCGTCTAAGGCTAAACTTCCAAAACCTTCTAAGTATTTTCGGTCAGACCAACCCACTCAACTCGGACAGACCGAAAGCACTTGGATTGATCTAGGTTTTCACCTCGGTGATACCGAGTTGTGATTTTTGGCGTGACCGAAGTGTGTAACTGCTTGCAGTTATCCATCTCGGTGCCACCGAGTTTTACAACTCGGTCCCACCGACAGCTAAAGGGTATATATATCTGAGGGCAGCGCGCATTGATTCCTTCTTCAAAACGCCCGCCCCAAACCTTTGCTTTGCCGCCGCCATGGTCTCCGGATCGTCTCCGTAAATCTTTGTCGCGCCCCGCCGCAAGTCTCCGTCGCCGTCAACAGACATTCTCTCCGCGCCGTTGCCGCCGTAGAGGAACTCCACCAAGTTAGGGTGAGTTTCGATCCCTCTCGTGCCTCCATCTCCGATTCTATGCACGATTGGTTTGCCTAGCATCTTGCCACGTTTGAGATCTTCCATAACACAGATTAGTTCGTTAGAACGAAATTGAGTGAAAGTTTTAGGGTTAGGTTTCCGCGAACACATCTCGGTGAGACCGATTCTATATTCTTGGTATGACCGATTTGGCCTCGGCCATTAGATCGCACTTTTCGGTCCAACCGAAGTTGTGCAAATCGGTGCGACGAAATGAGGATTTAGTGAAACCCTAGTGTTTTCGGCAAGACCGAAACCCATTTCGGTCCAACCGAAAGTGGCGTGAATGGTTCTGTTTGAACACTTCGGATTCACCGAATTTTAGACTCGGTCTGACCGACATGCATTCTGTGAAAACCTAAAACTGAAATTTCAACTCATTTTTTTGCAAAATCTTACGCAGTTTGTGATAACTCTTCTTCTCTGCCTATACCTAATCTATTCACAGGTTGTCACCATGTCGATGCCGGTGACAGCGTAACAGTCTGAATCTCCAATTGCTGAAATTCCAGAGGCGTGCACTAGTCCCGAGGCCAGCAGTTTTTTCGATGATGGTGAAAGGAGCACACCAAGTGGTTTGCCTCCTGCTGCCACCGGGCGAAGAAGAAGAATTCGATGAAGAAGATTCGATTTCATAGTGAGGAAGATCTCTCCAAGCCAAAGAGGAAAGTTGTTGCCAAAGAGCATCAAGGGCAACAAACCAAGAAAGGCACCAAAGAAAGTGAAGAAGTCCTTTGCTGCCAAGAAGCTGAGTATGGAAGAGGAAACTTCAAGCAAGGTAAAGAAAACTTCCAAGAGGAAGAGGATTGTGCATGATGAAGCGGCGAGATGATGAGGATGAGGAAGCACCCAGCCTCCTCCTCGAAGCCTAAGTTCATGGTCGATGCCATCGAGGTAAGGAGCACCTTCAAAGTCTAAGTCATCTGCTCCAAAGAAAGGCAGCTCAAGCCAAGCCTCGCTGCCAAGCCCAAGAAAACTGTCAGAACATTCCAGCTTTAGAGAAGAAGAAAGATAATGTGCCACCGGTGAGTCGATGATGAGGCACCAGATTCTTTGAAACTCCGTCGAAACCGCCACCACAATGATGCTAATCCTCAAGCTGAGAACATGAAGGAAAGAAAGGACAGAGGTCTCAGGCTATGGAGACAAGCTGATCCATATGCTGTGAGGAGAAGAACTGTTGTAGATCCAAGGTTCCACACCAGAGAGCAGCAGGACTTCTATGAGACTGTGCTTATGGACAAGAAACCCATTGTTGCAGACACTCGCTATGTTGACTGGGCATATATTGATAGTGAAGAGCACAGAGACTTCTTTCCACATGTGCATGAGAGCTTCACTGCATGTGGTGTTGCTGAGTTTGTTGGTCGGTCGACAGATTGGAATGATGAGATGATCATGCAATTCTATGCCAGAGCTCATTTCTATCCGGATGGAAAGATCACATGGATGATCAAGGCCAAAGGTTCTCTTCTCTTGTAGAAGAATGGGCAGCACCGCTGAATGCTCCAAAGGCAGAGAGAAGATGATGTTGATGTCTATGGAATTCCCAAGAAGAACCATGAGTCTATGAAGAACATGTACAATGAGGTACCGCTAAGGATGTGGAAATCTGGAAGCTCGGCTCGGTGTATCATCTCCGAGCAGGTCTACCTACTACAAACACTATTCTCGAGGCATACCTTGATGCCCAAGTCCGAGATCATCGCATGATCGAGGGTATTCTATCAACATGCTGCATATACTTGATCGAAGGCACCTTTCAAGGTGATGGACACGATAGTTGAGACTATCAAGAGGACTGCAGCAGACTGTAAGAGGTCGTGTGGATTTGCCCGCACATTCAGATGCTTATCAATGCCAAGTTTGGCACGGGCACCTACTTGTTGGATAGACCACACTTGCCACTGCAGCCTGAGCATGAGGACAATGAAGTTGTGATGGATGAGGAGGACCCAACGTCTGTTGAAGGACAAGCAAAGAGTGAAGCTGCCAAGAAAGCTAAAGCTGAGAAGGAAGCAGCAGCAGCAGCAGCAGCTAAACCCAAGAGTGTTGGAGAGCAGCTCCTTGAAGCTACCCAGAGGATTGAACAACGCCTGGCCAGCATTGTGCGCCTCGGAGAGCCTTGAGAGGATTGTTGAAGACAAGATCCATGCTCTGGATGTCAAGTCGATCAAGTGCAAGTCTTGTCAACAAGCTTGAGGCAGATATCGAGGAAGCAAAGAGGGAGAAGGAAGAGCTCATGAAGGAGATGCAGGATGACCTAGTCCAGGATGATTATGAAAAGCCTGCTCCGGTTCCCACAAGACCCCGATCAGCTGCTATTCCAGTGACCACTCCTCCAGCTCCACAGACATCAGCTGAAGCCTTTGCAGATGCAGCCATCTCAACTCCATCAACCCAGACAGGAGCCGCCAGCAGAGTCCCCAGTGACGTTTAGCTCTATACTTTTCGAACTTTTTGGTAACTTGTTGCCAAAGGGGGAGAAATTGTATAGATCATAGGACTTCGAGAGAGAGAGTGCTCGCTTTTGCTCTTTCGTTCCTTTTGAGATTTTCGAGACATTCCGTGTGTTTGATACTACGTTTGCTCTACTTTGATGAGTGCTTGATCGTACTATGCCTTAATGTGTGCTTAATGCTTATCATATGCTATTCATATCTTGTATGATCATTTACTCATGTCTTGGTGATTGGGTGCATGCTATTCATTCTTATCATTTTGTGCGCTCCACCAAGATGTATGTGACATGGAAGAGTGACCCATGATCCTAATCGATTGTGCATTTGCATTCAAACGCAAATCTTAAATAATGCACAAATTTAGGGGGAGCTCTTGCTTATCACATACTTCTCAAAGCATCGATATTATTCATTGATTATATCCTATGTCGAAGCTTTGATCTATATGTTGTCATCAATTACCAAAAAGGGGGAGATTGAAAGTGCAACTAATCCCCGGGTGGTTTTGGTAATTAATAACAACATATATATCATTGAACTAATAGTTTCTTGAGAATCATTTCAGAAAGTTCAGTGATATGGGTATGGCAATGGTCAAGAAGTGGACCCCTCAAAATGCTAAGGCAAGCATTGGCAAAATCTCAAGACTCCATTTTTGGTTTAGTGATCCAAGATCACATTGAGTCTATAGGAAAGCCAATACTATTAAAAGGGGATGAGGTTATGTTAATGATCTGGTTGCTCAAAGTGCTTAGTGATACATCTCCCAAACCATCAGCAATCTTTCATTCATATATACACTCATAAGTAATCTCGGTCCCACCGATTCCATAAACTCACCACACCGAGATGAACCACCTCACCACAAAGCCAAACCCTAGATATTTCGGATTTTCGATTCGAACTCGGTCTCACCGAAACTAGTGTTGCCAAGCTTCAGAATCCTACGTCATCAAATCGGTGTCACCGAGATGATAAAGTCGGTCCCACCGAGATTGGCAAACCCTAGTCTTTGGAAGAATCGGACTCACCGAGATTGTATTTTGGTCCCACCGAAAATCCCAACGCTCACAAGATTTGAACTTTCGGTCTCACCGAGTTGTCAACTTCGGTCCGACCGATATTGGTCAAATGTGTGTAACGGTTGGATTTTGTGTGGAGGCTATAAATACCCTCCACCCCTCTTCATTCGTGGAGAGAGCCATCGAAAGAACTACCACTCCTACCTTACATTTCGAGAAGAAAACTACCTACCCTTGTGTTGAGATCAAGTTGCTCCACTCCCACCATATGAAGCTTGATCTCTAGCCTTCCCAAGTTGCTTTCCACTCAATCCTTTCTTCCACCACAGCCAAATCAGTGAGGAGAGTTGAGTGTTGGGGAGATTATCATTTGAAGCACAAGAGCAAGGAGTTCATCATCACCAACACCATCTATTACCTTTTGGAGGGTGGTGCCTCCTAGATTGGTTAGGTGTCGCTTGGGAGCCTCCGTCAAGATGTGGAGTTGAACCAAGAAGTTTGTAAGGGCAAGGAGATCGCCTACTTCGTGAAGATCTACCCCGAGTAAGGCTAGCCCTCCGTGGGCGTATGCCATGATGGCATAGACAAGGTTGCTTCTTCGTGGACCCTTCGTGGGTGGAGCCCTCCGTGGACTCTCGCAGCCGTTACCCTCCGTGGGTTGAAGTCTCCATCAACGTGGATTGGCGATAGCACCACCTATCGGAACCACGAGAAAAATCTCCGTGTCTCCAAATTGCGTTTGCTCTTCTCCACCTCTCTTTACTACATGTGCAATTTACTTTCCGCTGCCAATACTCTAGAATTGCATGTGTAGGGTGATACTTGACTTGACCATCATTGTGAACTTGCCAAAAACTTGTCTTAATCAAAAGGCTAAATTTTTATATTGTCAAGTAGTCTAATCACCCCCCCTCTAGACATACTTTCGATCCTACAGTAATAGTCCATGAAACGGGCCAGAATCGGTCAAAACTGTGAGTGTTGATGACCGACACGTAAGCGACAACCATATGGCTCCTGCCAGTTGTCGATAACTTCGGTTACAAAACATGATCATCTCATACAATAAAATATAGCATCACGTCTTGACCATATCACATGACAACATGCCCTGCAAAAACAAGTTGGACGTCCTCTACTTTGTTGTTGTAAATTTTATGTGGCTGCTACGGGCTGAGAAAGAACCGTTCTTACCTATGCATCAAAAACCACAACGATAGTTCGTCAAGTTAGTGCTGTTTTAACCTTCGCAAAGACCGAGCGTAGCCACACTCGATTCAGCTAAAGTGAGAGAGACAGACACCCGCCAGCCACCTTTAAGCACGAGTGCTCGTAACGGTGAAACCAGTCTCGCGTAAGCGTACGCGTAATGTCGGTCCGGGCCGCTTCATCTCATAATACCGCCGAACCAAAGTATGACATGCTGGTAAGCAATATGACTTGTATCGCCCACAACTCACTTGTGTTCTACTCGTGCATATGACATTTACGCATAAAACTAGGCTCTGATACCACTGTTGGGGAACGTAGTAATTTCAAAAAAATTCCTACGCACATGCAAGATCATGGTGATGGCATAGCAACGAGAGGGGAGAGTATCGTCCACGTACCCTCGTAGACCGTAAGCGGAAGCGTTATGACAATGCGGTTGATGTAGTCGTACGTTTTCACGATCCAACCGATCCTAGTACCGAACGTACGGCACCTCCGAATTTAGCACACGTTCAGCTCGATGACAATCCCCGGGCTCTGATCCAGCAAAGCGTCGGGGATGAGTTCCGTTAGCACGACGGCGTGGTGACAATGATGATGTTCTACCGGCGCAGGGCTTCGCCTATACTCCGCGATGATATGACCGAGGTGGAATATGGTGGAGGGGGGCACCGCACACGACTAAGGGACGATCCGTAGATCAACTTGTGTGTCATGGGGTGCCCCCCTGCCCTCGTATATAAAGGAGCAAAGGGGGAGGAGGCCGGCCCTAGGAGGGGGCGCGCCAAGTGTGGAGTCCTACTAGGACTCCCTAGTCCTAGTAGGATTCCACCTCCCTTGTTGGAGTAGGAGTAGGGGAAAGAGGGGAAGAGGAAGAAGGAAAGGGGAGCTGTGCCCCTTCTCCAATTCGGACCAGAGGGGGGGCGCAGGCCTCCTTCCTTTTGGCCTCTCTCCTCTATTCCCGTATGGCCCAATAAGGCCCATATACTCCTCGGCGAATTCCCGTAACTCTCCGGTACTCCGAAAAATACCCGAATCACTCGGAACCTTCCGAGCTCCGAATATAGTCGTCCAATATATCGATCTTTATGTCTCGACCATTTCGAGACTCCTCGTCATGTCCCCGATCTCATCCGGGACTCCGAACTCCTTCGATACATCAAAACTCATAAACTCATAATATAACTGTCATCAAAATCTTAAGCGTGCAGACCCTACGGGTTCGAGAACTATGTAGACATGACCTAGAACTATTCTTGGTCAATAACCAATAGCGGAACTTGGATGCCCATATTGGCTCCTACATATTCTACGAAGATCTTTATCGGTCAAACCGCATAACAACATACTTTGTTCCCTTTGTCATCGGTATGTTACTTGCCCAAGATTCGATCTTCGGTATCCAATACCTAGTTCAATCTTGTTACCGGCAAGTCTCTTTACTTGTTATGTAATGCATCATTCTGTAACTAACTCATTAGCTACATTGCTTGCAAGGCTTATAGTGATGTGCATTACCGAGAGGGCCCAGAGATACCTCTCCGACAATCGGAGTGACAAAACCTAATCTCGAAATACACCAACCCAACATGTACCTTTGGAGACACCTGTAGTACTCCTTTATAATCACCCGAGCACGTTGTGACGTTTGGTAGCACCCAAAGTGTTCCTCCGCAAAGCGGAGTTGCATAATCTCATAGTTACAGAACATGTATAAGTCATGAAGAAAGCAATAGCAACATACTAAACGATCAAGTGCTAGGCTAACGGAATGGGTCATGTCAATCACATCATTCTCCTAATGATGTGATCCCATTAATCAAATGACAACACATGTCTATGGTTAGGAAACATAACCATCTTTGATTAATGAGCTAGTCAAGTAGAGGCATACTAGTGACACTAGTTTTGTCTATGTATTCACACATGTATTATGTTTCTGGTTAATACAATTCTAGCATGAATAATAAACATTTATCATGAAATAAGGAAATAAATAATAACTTTATTATTGCCTCTAGGGCATATTTCCTTCATTGATTTCAAGTCTGCCCTTGCTTTCGGCCCATCTTTGGTCCTCTCTGGCATGTTGAGCAGGGTACCAAGCAGACTCTCGCACACGTTCTTCGTGATATGCATGGCATCAAGGATGTGAGCCACACGGTGGATCTTGCAGTACGACAAGTCCCAGAAAACAGACCCCGTTTTCCATACCTTCAGCAGCGGCTCTGGCACCTTTCGCTTCTTTCCCGGCTCTGGCGCGTTTTGCTTCTTTCCCGGCAGTGGGCAATCTTTCCAATTTTTCAAGAGCTCGTCTATTTCCTCGCCGCTCCTCCTACGCGGGCATTTTCGGGGTTTGGTTTCACCATCGAACAGAACCTTGCGTTTCCTCCACGGGTCATCGTCGTGAAGCCACCTTTGATGTCCCATGAACACGGTTTTCGAAGACCCATGATCTCTATCTAGCTGGCGATATGTTGTGTCATCCATGCACCTTACGCATCCAGAAAATCCGTGGAATACCTGCCCCGCGAGAAATCCGTAACCGAGATTGTCGTGCACCGTCGTGAGCAGTGCGGCTCTCATAGGGAAATATTCTTTCTCTGTGGCGTCCCACGTATTTGCTGGCGTTTTCCACAGCGTGTCTAGCTCCTCTTTCAGCAGCCCCAGATATAGATTGATGTCGTTCCCTGGTTGTTTCGGCCCTTCAATCAACATACTCATTTGAATGTACTTCCTCTTCATGCACAACCAGGGGGGGAGGTTGTACATCCACACAAACACAGGCCAGGTGCTATGTGTGCTTCTCTGGCTGCCAAACGGATTGACTCCATCGGTGCTCGCACCCAGCACGATGTTCCTTGGATCCTTCCCAAATTCTAGGTATTCAAAGTTCAACGCTTGCCACTGGCTCGCATCCTTAGGGTGACTCAGCATCTTGTCTTTTTTATTTATCTCCGGATCATTTCCGTCATCTTCCCACTTCTTCTCCTCCCTATCTGCGTGCCAACGCAGGAGCTTTGCTACCTTAGGGTCCGCGAAATACCTCTGCAGACGAGGAGTGATCGAAAAGTGCCACACCGATTTCTAGGAGATTTCTTCCTTTTCTTGTATCGAGTGACGCCGCACACCGGACATATGGTAGACTCCACGTGCTCGTCCCGATAAATGATGCAATTGTTCATGCACACATGGTATTTCATGTGCGGTAAATCCAGAGGACACACGATTTTCTTCGCCTCCTCCAAACTGGTCGGGCAATTGTTCCCCTTGGGAAGACGTTCGTTCTAGAATGACATGTTCTCGTCGAAGCATGCGTCGGTCATTTTGTGTTTTACCTTCATCTCCAGAGCCATGAGCGTTACTTTCAGGCGGGTATCCTCGGGCCTGCATCCTTCATACAATGGAGTAACCGCGTCTATCTCTAATTGATCCAGCTTGGCTTTCTCTCGGCCAGCAGCTCTTGCGTTATCCGTCTGCTTGAGAAGCAGCTCTTGAATATGTGGGTCCTGCACCCAGCCTCCATCGTCGTATGCTCCGGCATCTTCATCTTCATGATCATGCCCTTCGTCTTGATCTTCCTCATCACCATGTAATACATCTTCTACATGATGACTGTGTACAGCATCACCGTCGTGATCATGTCCTAGAGATTCTTCGTCTTCTCACCCGCCCTCGCCGCGGTGGTACTTGTCTTGTTGCCCTTCCTCATTTCTTGCCCGGCCCATGAAACCATGCAAGAGCAGGTGGTCCCACACCTACCCGGAATCCGGGTCCGCAATAAGGCTCTTCAGATTGCTTCTTCGACACAGACATCTTATCTCCGTCTCGTTCTTTTGAAGCATCTCAGCCTTCGCGGAGCTCAGAAACCTATTCACGATGCCTTCGGTCATCGTGCGGACCATATGGTCGTCATGGGTAGAGCAAAACGATATTTTAGAACCAAGAAAAATTTGGCATGACCTTCCTAAAAATAGGACCAAAAGAATGCATAGTGCCAAAATTCTCGGCGAAACGGAAATGAATAAACATTCCGGCAAAATATTGGCAACTATCGCATTTCAAATACCGGTACCTGCAAACACAAACATATATGCAACACCACAAACACATGCAACACCACAAACATACATAGATCTAGCTAGGCCACAAAAAGTGCATGTGCACGTTGTTGGAGCGAGCTAGGGGGAAAAAAGTAGATCTACATCATGAAGATAGCTTTCCCCTTACTTACCTATCAAAAAAGGTAATTTCACCACTTAATTTTGATGAATCTATGGTGGAAATGAGGTGATGGGGAGGAGGCAGCCGAAAGCTTGGAGAAGGAGGTGGAGGGAATAAAGTGGGTAAAGTGAGTGGGTAGGTGTGGTTGTCCAAAATATCTTGTTGGGGTCCCAGGTTACTAAAGGCACACCACCTGCAAATGCGCCATTAGTTACCCTGGTTACTAATGGCGCACATGCAGGAGGTGCGCCATTAGTAGTTTTGCAGAAAAGTAAAATATATATATATATACTAATGGCGCACTGTGACACGGTGCGCCACTACTAGTTTAAACTAGTAATGACGCACTATGACACGGTGCGCCATTACTAGTTTTGCAAAAAAGAATAAGAAAAAATTCAGTACTGGCGCACTCCTTGTCTGGTGCGCTATTACTACTTAGAACTAGTAATGGCGCACTTCGGTCGGATGCGCCATTAGTGTGTATGTAAAAATGAAAAAAAAAATTATCACTAGTGGCGCACCTTTTGTCTGGTGCGCCATTAGTGTCTTCCACACTAATGGAGCATCACCAACTGGTGCGCCATTAGTATATAGTAGTGGCGCACTACTTCCCTGGTGCGCCATTAGTGTCAATTCTATATATCTATAGCCCTTTTCCTAGTAGTGTGGAAATCACTCTGAGACCCCAAAACAGTGAGTAATAGTCCATGAAATGGGCCAGAATCGGCCAAAACTGTGAGTGTTCATGACCGACACGTAAACGCATCCCGAGATTTGTTAATCGTGGAAATCACTCTGGGACCCCAAAACAATGAGTAATAGTCCATGAAACGGGCAAGAATCGTCCAAAACTGTGAGTGTTGATGACCGACACGTAAGCGCAACTTGGGGTTCAACATCTATGGAAATCACTTCGGGACCCCAAAACGGTAAGTAATAGTCCACGAAATGGGTCAGAATTGGGCAAAACTGCGAGTGCTGACGATGGACACGTATGATCGTCAATCGTGGAAATCGCTTTGGCACCCCAAAATAATGAGTAATAGTGCTTGAAACGGACCAGAATCGTTCAATATCAAGAATGTTGATGACCGACAAGTAAACGCACTCCAGGGCTCGTCAACCGTGGAAATAACTCTGAGACCCCAAAACTGAGTTATAGTCCAAGAAACGGACCAGAATTGGTCCAAACTGCGATTGTTGATGACCGACACGTAAGCGCACCTTGGGGTTCGACAACCATGGAAATCGCTTTGGGACCTGAAAACGATGAGTTATTGTCCACAAAACGGTCCAGAATCGACAAAAACCACGAGTGGTGATGACCAGCACGTAAATGCACCCCGGGGTTCGTCGATCGTGGAAATCACTTTGGGACCCCAAAACTTAGTAATAGTCCAAGAAACGGGTCAGAATCGGCCCAAACAGTGAGCCTTGACGTCCAACATGTGAGCACACCTTGGGGTTTGACAACCATGGAAACCGCTTTGGGACCCCAAAACGGTGAGTAATAGTCCATGAAACAGGTCAGAATCGGCCAAAATTGTGAGTGTTGATGACCGACACGTAAACGCATCCCGGGATTCGTGAATCGTGGAAATCACTCCGGGACCCCAAAACAGTGAGTAATAGTCCATGAAACGGGACAGAATCGGCCAAAACTGTGAGTGTTGATGACCGACACGTAAGCACGACTTGGGGTTCAACAACTATGGAAATCACTTCGGGACCCCAAAACGGTAAGTAATAGTCCTCGAAATGGGTCAGAATTGGTCAAAACTGCGAGTGTTGACGACGGACACGTATGATCTTCTATCGTGGAAATCGCTTTGACACCCCAAAGCAATGAGTAATAATGCTTGAGACGGACCAGAATCGACCAAAATCGTGAATGTTGATGACCGACACGTAAACGCACTCCCGGGTTCGTCAACCATGGAAATCACTCCGAGACCCCCAAATAGAGTTATATTCCAAGAAACGGGCCAGAATTGGCCCAAACCGCGATTGCTGATGACTGACATGTAAGCGCACCTTGGGGTTCGACAACCATGGAAATCGCTTTGGGACCTGAAAATGGTGAGTAATAGTCCATGAAACGGTCCAGAATCGACAAAAACCGCGACTGTTCATGACCAGCACGTAAATGCACCCCAGGGTTCGTCGATCGTGGAAATCACTTTGGGACCCCAAAACTGAGTAATAGTCCAAGAAACGGGTCAGAATCGGCCCAAACAGTGAGTCTTGACGACCAACATGTAAGCACACCTTGGGGTTCGACAACCATGGAAACCGCTTCGGGACCCGAAAACGGTGAGTAGTACTCCATGAAAGAGCCCAGAATCGGCCAAACTGAGGATTATTGATGAACGATACATAAACGCACCCCGGGGTTCGTCAATCAAGGAAGTCGCTCAGGGACCCCAAATCAATGAGTAATAGTCCATGAAACGGGCCAGAATCAACCAAAACTAGGATTGTTGATGACTGACACGTAAGCGCACCTTGGGGTTCAACAACCATGGAAACCGCTTTGGGACCCCAAAACGGTGAGTAATAGTCCATGAAACAGGCCAGAATCGACAAAAACCTCGAGTGTTGATGACCGAGTCGTAAACACATCCCGTGGTTCGTTAATCGTGGAAATCACTCCAGGACCCCGAAACAGTGAGTAATAGTCCATGAAACGGACCAGAATTTGCCAAAACTGTGACTGTTGATGACCCACATGTAAATGCATCCTGGGATTCGTTAATCGTGGAAATCACTCTGAGACCCCAAAACAGTGAGTAATAGTCCATGAAACGGGCCAGAATCGGCAAAAACTGTGAGTGTTGATGACCGACACGTAAACGCATCCTGGGATTCGTTAATCGTGGAAATCACTCCGGGAATCCAAAACAGTGAGTAATAGTCCATGAAATGGGCCAGAATGGGCCAAAACTATGAGTGTTCATGACCGACACATAAACGCATCCCGGGATTTGTTAATCGTGGAAATCACTCCGGGACCCCCAAAACAGTGAGTAATAGTCTATGAAACGGGCCAGAATCGGCAAAAACTGTGAGTGTTGATGACCGACACGTAAGCGCAACTTGGGGTTCAACATCTATGGAAATCACTTCGGGACCCCAAAACGGTAAGTAATAGTCCACGAAATGGGACAGAATTGGCCAAAACTACAAGTGCTGACGATCGACACGTATGATCGTCAATCGTGGAAATTGCTTTGGCACCCCAAAATAATGAGTAATAGTGCTTGAAACGGACCAGAATCGGCGAATATCATGAATGTTGATGACCGACACATAAACGCACTCCGGGGTTCGTCAACCGTGGAAATCACTTTGAGACCCCCAAACTGAGTTATAGTCCAAGAAACGGGCTAGAATTGGCCCAAACTGCGATTGTTGATGACCAACACGTAAGCGCAACTTGGGGTTTGACAACCATGGAAATCGCTTTGGGACCTGAAAATGGTGCGTAATAGTCCACGAAACGTTCCAGAATCGACAAAAACCACGAGTGGTGATGACCAGCACGTAAATGCACCCCGGGGTTCGTCTATCGTGGAAATCACTTTGGGACCCCAAAACTGAGTAATAGTCCAAGAAACGGGTCAGAATCGGCCCAAACAGTGAGTCTTGATGACCAACATGTAAGCACATCGTGGGGTTTGACAACCATGGAAACCGCTTTGGGACCCCAAAACAATGAGTAATAGTCCATGAAACAGGCCAGAATTGACGAAAACCTCGAGTGTTGATGACTGAATCGTAAAGACATCCCGGGGTTCGTCAATCGTGGAAATCACTCCAGGACCCCAAAACAGTGAGTAATAGTCCATGAAACGGGCCAGAATTTGCCAAAATTGTGAGTGTTGATGACCCACACGTAAACGCATCTCGGGATTCGTTAATCGTGGAAATCACTCCAGGACCCCAAAATAGTGAGTAATAGTCCATGAAACGGGCCAGAATCGGCCAAAACTGTGAGTGTTGATGACCGACACGTAAGCGCAACTTGGGGTTCAACAACTATGAAAATCACTTCGGGACCCCAAAACGGTAAGTAATAGTCCTCGAAATGGGTCAGAATTGGCCAAAACTGCGAGTGTTGACGAGGGACACGTATGATCTTCAATCGTGGAAATCGCTTTGGCACCCCAAAACAACGAGTAATATTGCTTGAAACGGACCAGAATCTGCCAAAATTGGGAATGTTGATGACCGACACGTAAACGCACTCCGGGGTTCGTCAACCATGGAAATCACTCCGAGACCCCCAAAACAGAGTTATAGTCCAAGAAACGGGCCAGAATTGGCCCAAACTGTGATTGCTGCTGACCGACATGTAAGCACACCTTGGGGTTCGACAACCATGGACATCGCTTTTGGACCTGAAAATGGTAAGTAATAGTCCATGAACGGTCCAGAATCAACAAAAACCGCGAGTGTTGATGACCAGCACGTAAATGCACCCCGGGGTTCGTCGATCGTGGAAATCACTTTGGGACCCGAAAACTGAGTAATAGTCCAAGAAGCGGGTGAGAATCGGCCCAAGCGGTGAGTCTTGACGACCAACATGTAAGCACACCTTGGGGTTCGACAACCATGGAAACCGCTTTGGGACACCAAAACGGTGAGTAATAGTCCATGAAAGAGCCCAGAATCGGACAAACCGAGGATTTTTGATGAACGATACATAAACGCACCCCGAGGTTCGTCAATCGAGGAATTCGCTCAGGGACCCCAAATCAATGAGTAATAGTCCATGAAACGGGCCAGAATCAACTAAAACTGGGATTCTTGACGACTGACACATAAGCACACCTTGGGGTTCAACAACCTGGAAATCGCTTTGGGACCCCAAAACGGTGAGTACTAGTCCATGAAACAGGCCAGAATTGACAAAAACCTCGAGTGTTGATGACCGAATCGTAAACACATCCCGGGGTTCGTTAATCGTGGAAATCACTCCAGGACCCCAAAACAGTGAGTAATAGTCCATGAAACGGGCCAGAATTTGCTAAAACTGCGAGTGTTGATGACCCACACGTAAACGCATCCTGGGATTCGTTATTCATGGAAATCACTCTGAGACCCCAAAACAATGAGTAATAGGCCGAATGAAAAGTGTTGGGCCGAATCGCGTGGAAAATTGTGATTGTTGATGGGCCGACATATGAG
This sequence comes from Aegilops speltoides, assembly GCA_021437245.1. Classification (NCBI taxonomy): domain Eukaryota; kingdom Viridiplantae; phylum Streptophyta; class Magnoliopsida; order Poales; family Poaceae; genus Aegilops; species Aegilops speltoides. Next base: position 26,586 of record JAHHZJ010001872.1, read on the forward strand.
TGTTCATGACCGCATCCCGGATTCATTAATCGTGGAAATCACTCCGGGACCCCAAAATAGTGAGTAATAGTCCATGAAACGGGCCAGAATCGGCCAAAACAGTGAGTGTTGATGACCGACACGTAAGCGCAACTTGGGGTTCAACAACTATGGAAATCACTTCGGGACCCCAAACCGGTAAGTAATAGTCCTCGAAATGGGTCAAAATCGGCCAAAACTGCGAGTGTTGACGACGGACACGTATGATCTTCAATCGTGGAAATCGCTTTGGCACCCCAAAACAATGAGTAATAGTGCTTGAAACGGACCAGAATCAGCCAACATCGGGAATGTTGATGACCGACACGTAAACGCACTCCGGGGTTCGTCAACCGTGGAAATCACTCCGAGACCCCCAAACAGAGTTATAGTCCAAGAAACGGGCCAGAATTGGCCCAAACTGCGATTGCTGCTGACCGACATGTAAGCGCACCTTGGGGTTCGACAACCATGGACATCACTTTGGGACCTGAAAACGGTGAGTAATAGTCCATGAAACGGTCCAGAATCGACAAAAACCGCGAGTATTGATGACCAGACGTAAATGCACCCCGGGTTCGTCGATCGTGGAAATCACTTTGGGACCCCAAAAGCGAGTAATAGTCCAAGAAACGGGTCCTAATCGCCCAAACCGTGAGTCTTGACGACCAACATGTAAGCACACCTTGGGGTTCGACAACCATGGAAACGCTTTGGGACACCAAAACGGTGAGTAATAGTCCATAAAAGAGCCGAATTGACAAAACGAGGATTATTGATGAACGATACATAAAGGCACATCCGGGGTTCGTCAATCAAGGAAATCACTCCAGGACCCCAAATCAGTGAGTAATAGTCCATGAAGCGGGCCGAATCAACCAAAATTGTGAGTGTTGATGACCCTGCACGTAAGCGCATCTCGGGGTTCAACAACCATGGAAATCGCTGGACCCCAAAATAGTGAGTAATAGTCCATGAAACGGGCGAGAATCGGCAAAAACCTCGAGTGTTGATGGCCCGACACGTAAGCGCATCCGGGGTTCAACAACTATGAAAATCACCGGGACCCCAAAGCGGTGAGTAATAGTCCATGAAATGGGTCGAATTGGCCAAAACTGCGAGTGTTGACGAGGACACGTAAATGATCTTCAATCGTGGAAATCGCTATGGCACCCCAAAACAATGAGTAATATTGCATGAAACGGACCAGAATCGCCAAAATTGGGAATGTTGATGACCGACACGTAAACGCACTCCGGGGTTAAATCAACCATGGAAATCACCCGAGACCCCAAAACAGAGTTATAGTCCAAGAACGGGCGAGAATTGGCCCAAAAGCGTGATTGTTGATGACCGACATGTAAGCACACCTTGGGGTTCAACACAACCATGGACATAACTTTTGGTCCATGAAAATGGTAAGTAATAGTCCATGAGCGGTCCAATCGTGGAATCAACAAAAACGCGAATTGGCCAATATCAGTGTTGATGACCGACACGTAAATGCACCCGGGGTTCGTCGATCGTGGAAATCACTTTGGGACCCCAAAACGAGTAATAGTCCAAGAAACGGGCTGAGAATTGGCCCAAAGCGGTGAGTCTTGACGACCAACATGTAAGCACACCTTGGGGTTCGACAACCATGGAAATCGCTTTGGGACACCAAAGCGGTGAGTAATAGTCCATGAAAGGTCCAGAATCGGACAAAACCAGGAGTTTTGATGACGATACATAAATGCACCCCGGGTTTGTCAATCGTGGAAATCATTTTGGGACCCCAAATCAATGAGTAATAGTCCATGAAACGGGTCGAATCAACTAAAGCGGGATTCTTGACGACCGACATGTAAGCACACCTTGGGGTTCAACAACCATGGAAATCGCTTTGGGACCCCAAAGCGGTGAGTACTAGTCCATGAAACAGGCGAATTGACAAAAACCTCGAGTGTTGATGACCGAATCGTAAACACATCCGGGGTTCGTTAATCGGGAAATCACTCCAGACCCCAAAATAGTGAGTAATAGTCCATGAAAGCGGGCCAGAATTTGCTAAAACTGCGAGTGTTGATGACCCACACGTAAGCGCATCACAGGATTCGTTATTCATAAATCACAGACGAGACCCCAAAACAATGAGTAATAGGCCATGAAAAGGGGCCAGAATCGGCCAAAATTGTGATTGTTGATGACCGACATGTAAACGCATCCCGGGATTCATTAATCGTGGAAATCACTCCGGGACCCCAAAATAGTGAGTAATAGTCCATGAAACGGGCCAGAATCGGCCAAAACAGTGAGTGTTGATGACCGACACGTAAGCGCAACTTGGGGTTCAACAACTATGGAAATCACTTCGGGACCCCAAACCGGTAAGTAATAGTCCTCGAAATGGGTCAAAATCGGCCAAAACTGCGAGTGTTGACGACGGACACGTATGATCTTCAATCGTGGAAATCGCTTTGGCACCCCAAAACAATGAGTAATAGTGCTTGAAACGGACCAGAATCAGCCAACATCGGGAATGTTGATGACCGACACGTAAACGCACTCGGGGTTAAATCAACCGTGGAAATCACCCGAGACCCCCAAACAGAGTTATAGTCCAAAGCGGGCGAATTGGCCCAAATCTGCGATTGCTGCCGACCGACATGTAAGCGCACCTTGGGGTTCGACAACCATGGACATCACTTTGGGACTGAAAGCGGTGAGTAATAGTCCATGAAAGCGGTCCAGAATCGACAAAAACCGCGAGTATTGATGACCAGACGTAAATGCACCCGGGGTTAAATCGATCGTGGAAATCACTTTGGGACCCCAAAACTGAGTAATAGTCAAGAAGCGGGTCCTAATCGGCCCAAACCGTGAGTCTTGACGACCAACATGTAAGCACACCTTGGGGTTCGACAACCATGGAAACCGCTTTGGGACACCAAAACGGTGAGTAATAGTCCATAAAAGAGCCCAGAAACGGACAAACCGAGGATTATTGATGAACGATACATAAAGGCACCCCGGGGTTCGTCAATCAAGGAAATCGCTCAGGGACCCCAAATCAGTGAGTAACAGTCCATGAAACGGGCCAGAATCAACTAAAACTGGGATTCTTGATGACTGGCACGTAAGCACACCTTGGGGTTCAACAACCATGGAAATCGCTTTGAAACCCCAAAACGGTGAGTACTAGTCCATGAAACAGGCCAGAATCGACAAAAACCTCGAGTGTTGATGACCGAATCGTAAACACATCCCGGGGTTTGTTAATCGTGGAAAACACTCCAGGACCCCAAAAGTGAGTAATAGTCCATGAAACGGGCCAGAATTTGCCAAAACTGTGAGTGTTGATGACCCACACGTAAACGCATCCTGGGATTCGTTAATCGTGGAAATCACTATGAGACCCCAAAACAATGAGTAATAGGCCATGAAACGGGCCAGAATCGGCCAAAATTGTGAGTGTTGATGACCGACACGTAAACGCATCCCGGGATTCGTTAATCGTGGAAATCACTCCGGGACCCCAAAACAGTGAGTAACAGTCCATGAAACGGGCCAGAATCGGCCAAAAGTGTGAGTGTTGATGACCGACACGTAAGCGCAACTTGGGGTTCAACATCTATGGAAATCACTTCGGGACCCCAAAAGGGTAACTAATAGTCCATGAAAAGTGTCAGAATTGGCCAAAACAGCGAGTGCTGACGATGGACACGTATGATCGTCAATCGTGGAAATTGCTTTGGCGCCCCAAAATAATGAGTAATAGTGCTTGAAACGGACCAGAATTGGCCAATATCATGAATGTTGATGACCGACACGTAAACACACTCCAGGGTTCGTCAACCGTGTCAATCACTCTAAGACCCCAAAACTGAGTTATAGTCCAAGAAACGGGCCAGAATTGGCCCAAACTGCGATTGTTGATGACCGACACGTAAGTGCACCGTGGGGTTCGACAACCATGGAAATCGCTTTGGGACCTAAAAACGGTGAGTAATAGTCCACGAAACGGTCCAGAATCAACAAAAACCACGAGTGGTGATGACCAGCACGTAAATGCACCCAGGGGTTTGTCGATCGTGGAAATCATTTTGGGACCCCAAAACTGAGTAATAGTCCAAGAAACGGGTCAGAATCGGCCCAAACAGTGAGTCTTGATGACCAACATGTAAGCACACCTTGGGGTTTGACAACCATGGAGACCTCTTTGGGACCCAAAACGGTGAGTAATAGTCCATGAAACAGGCCAGAATTGACAAAAACCTCGAGTGTTGATGACTGAATCGTAAACACATCCCGGGGTTCGTCAATCGGGGAAATCACTCCAGGACCCCAAAATAGTGAGTAATAGTCCATGAAACGGGCCAGAATTTGCCAAAACTGTGAGTGTTGATGACCCAGACGTAAACGCATCCCGGGATTCGTTAATCGTGAAATCACTCCGGGACCCCAAAATAGTGAGTAATAGTCCATGAAACGGGCCAGAATCGGCCAAAACTGTGAGTGTTGATGACCGACACGTAAGCGCAACTTGGGGTTCAACAACTATGGAAATCACTTCGGGACCCCAAACCGGTAAGTAATAATCCTCGAAATGGGTCAGAATCGGCCAAAACTGCGAGTGTTGACGACGGACACGTATGATCTTCAATCGTGGAAATCGCTTTGGCACCCCAAAACAATGAGTAATAGTGCTTGAAACGGACCAGAATCGGCCAACATCTGGAATGTTGATGACCGACACGTAAACGCACTCCGGGGTTCGTCAACCGTGGAAATCACTCCGAGACCCCCAAAACAGAGTTATAGTCCACGAAACGGGCCAGAATTGGCCCAAACTGCGATTGCTGCTGACCGACATGTAAGCGCACCTTGGGGTTCGACAACCATGGACATCACTTTGGGACACAAAGCGGTGAGTAATAGTCCATGAAGCGGTCCGAATCGACAAAAACCGCGAGTGTTGATGACCAGCACGTAAATGCACCCGGGGTTCGTCGATCGTGGAAATCACTTTGGGACCCCAAAACTGAGTAATAGTCAAGAAGCGGGTCCTAATCGGCCCAAACCGTGAGTCTTGACGACCAACATGTAAGCACACACCCAGAATTTGCCAAAGCTGCGTAGTGTTGATGACCCGAGGATTATTGATGACGTAACGCATCAAGGAAACAGGATTAGTTAATCGTGGAAATCACTATGAGACCCCAAAACAATGAGTAATAGGCCATGAAAGGCGGGCTCGAATCGCCAAAATTGTGAGTGTTGATGACCGACATGTATGAAGCGCATCCGGGACTCGTTAATCGTGGAAATCACTCGCCAAAATTGTGAGGGACCCCATAACCGGGAGAGTGACTAACAGTCCATGAACGGGCGAGAATCGGCCAAAAGTGTGAGTGTTGATGACCGACACGTAAGCGCAACTTGGGGTTCAACATATATGGAAATCACTTCGGGCCCCCAAAAGGATAACTAATAGTCCATGAAATGGGTCAGAATTGGCCAAAATTGCGAGTGCTGACGATGGAGACGTATGATCGTCAATCGTGGAAATCGCTTTGGCGCCCCAAAATAATGAGTAATAGTGCTTGAAACGGACCAGAATCGGCCAATATCATGAATGTTGATGACCGACACGTAAACACACTCCGGGTTCGTCAACCGTGGAAATCACTCTGAGACCCCAAAACTGAGTTATAGTCCAAGAAACGGGCCAGAATTGGCCCAAACTGCGATTGTTGATGACCGACACGTAAGCGCACCTTGGGGTTCGACAACCTTGGAAATCGCTTTGGGACCTGAAAATGGTGAGTAATAGTCCACGAAATGGTCCAGAATCGACAAAAACCACGAGTGGTGATGACCAGCACGTAAATGCACCCCGGGGTTTGTCGATCGTGGAAATCATTTTGGGACCCCAAAACTGAGTAATAGTCCAAGAAATGGGTCAGAATCGGCCCAAACAGTGAGTTTTGACGACCAACATGTAAGCACATCTTGGGGTTTGACAACCATGGAAACCTCTTTGGGACCCCAAAACGGTGAGTAATAGTCCATGAAATAGGCCAGAAATGACAAAAACCTCGAGTGTTGATGACTGAATCGTAAACACATCCCGGGGTTCGTCAATCGTGGAAATCACTCCAGGACCCCAAAATAGTGAGTAATAGTCCATGAAACGGGCCAGAATTTGCCAAAATTATGAGTGTTGATGACCCAGACGTAAACGCATCCCGGGATTCGTTAATCGTGGAAATCACTCCGGGACCCCTAAATAGTGAGTAATAGTCCATGAAACGGGCCAGAATCGGCCAAAACTGTGAGTGTTGATGACCGACACGTAAGCGCAACTTGGGGTTCAACAACTATGGAAATCACTTCGGGACCCCAAACCGGTAAGTAATAGTCCTCGAAATGGGTTAGAATCGGCCAAAACTGCGAGTGTTGACGATGGACACGTATGATCTTCAATCGTGGAAATCGCTTTGGCACCCCAAAACAATGAGTAATAGTGCTTGAAATGGACCAGAATCAGCCATCATCGGGAATGTTGATGACCGACACGTAAACGCACTCCGGGGTTCGTCAACCGTGGAAATTACTCCGAGACCCCCAAAACAGAGTTATAGTCCAAGAAACGGGCCAGAATTGGCCCAAACTGCGATTGCTGCTGACCGACATGTAAGCGCACCTTGGGGTTCGACAACGATGGACATCACTTTGGGACCTGAAAACGGTGAGTAATAGTCCATGAAACGGTCCAGAATCGACAAAAACCGCGAGTGTTGATAACCAGCACGTAAATGCACCCCGGGGTTCGTCGATCGTGGAAATCACTTTGGGACCCCAAAACTGAGTAATAGTCCAAGAAACGGGTCCTAATCGACCCAAACCGTGAGTCTTGACGACCAACATGTAAGCACACCTTGGGGTTCGACAACCATGGAAACCGCTTTGGGACACCAAAACGGTGAGTAATAGTCCATAAAAGAGCCCAGAAACGGACAAACCGAGGATTATTGATGAACGATACATAAAGGCACCCCGGGGTTCGTCAATCAAGGAAATTGCTCAGGGACCCCAAATCAGTGAGTAACAGTCCATGAAACGGGCCAGAATCAACTAAAACTGCGATTCTTGATGACTGGCACGTAAGCACACCTTGGGGTTCAACAACCATGGAAATCGCTTTGAGACCCCAAAACGGTGAGTACTAGTCCATGAAACAGGCCAGAATCGACAAAAACCTCGAGTGTTGATGACCGAATCGTAAACACATCCCGGGGTTCGTTAATCGTGGAAATCACTCCAGGACCCCAAAAGTGAGTAATAGTCCATGAAACGGGCCAGAATTTGCCAAAACTGCGAGTGTTTATGACCCACACGTAAACGCATCCTGGGATTCGTTAATCGTGGAAATCACTATGAGACCCCAAAACAATGAGTAATAGGTCATGAAACGGGCCAAAATCGGCCAAAATTGTGAGTGTTGATGACCGACACGTAAACGCATCCCGGGATTCGTTAATCGTGGAAATCACTCCGGGACCCCAAAAGAGTGAGTAATAGTCCATGAAACGGGCCAGAATCGGCCAAAACTGTGAGTGTTGATGACCGACACGTAAGCGCAACTTGGGGTTCAACATCTATGGAAATCACTTCGGGACCCCAAAAGGGTAACTAATTGTCCATGAAATAGGTCAGAATTGGCCAAAACTGCAAGAGCTGACGATGGACACGTATGATCGTCAATCGTGGAAATCGCTTTGGCGCCCCAAAATAATGAGTAATAGTGCTTGAAACGGACCAGAATCGGCCAATATCATGAATGTTGATGACCGACACGTAAACACACTCGGGGTTAAATCAACCGTGGAAATCACTCGAGACCCCAAAACTGAGTTATAGTCCAAAAGCGGGCGAGAATTGGCCCAAATCGCGATTGTTGATGACCGACACGTAAGCGCACCTTGGGGTTCGACAAACATGGAAATCGCTTTGGGACCTGAAAACGGTGAGTAATAGTCCACGAAACGGTCCAGAATCGACAAAAACCACGAGTGGTGATGACCAGCACGTAAATGCATCCCGGGGTTTGTCGATCGTGGAAATCATTTTGGGACCCCAAAACTGAGTAATAGTCCAAGAAACGGGTCAGAATCGGCCCAAACAGTGAGTCTTGACGACCAACATGTAAGCACACCTTGGGGTTTGACAACCATGGAAACCTCCTTGGGACCCCAAAACGGTGAGTAGTTGTCCATGAAACAGGCCAGAATTGACAAAAACCTCGAGTGTTGATGAATGAATCGTAAACACATCCCGGGGTTCGTCAATCATGGAAATCACTCCAGGACCCCAAAATAGTGAGTAATAGTCCATGAAACGGGCCAGAATTTGCCAAAATTGTGAGTGTTGATGACCCAGACGTAAACGCATCCCGGGATTCGTTAATCGTGGAAATCACTCCGGGACCCCAAAATAGTGAGTAATAGTCCATGAAACGGGCCAGAATCGGCCAAAACTGTGAGTGTTGATGACCGACACATAAGTGCAACTTGGGGTTCAACAACTATGGAAATCACTTCGGGACCCCAAACCGGTAAGTAATAGTCCTCGAAATGGGTCAGAATCGGCCAAAACTGCGAGTGTTGACGATGGACACGTATGATCTTCAATCGTGGAAATCGCTTTGGCACCCCAAAACAATGAGTAATAGTGCTTGAAATGGACCAGAATCGGCCAACATCGGGAATGTTGATGACCGACACGTAAACGCACTCTGGGGTTCGTCAACTGTGGAAATCACTCCGAGACCCCCAAAACGGAGTTATAGTTCAAAAGCGGGCGAATTGGCCCAAAGCTGCGATGCTGCCGACCGACATTTAAGCGCACCTTGGGGTTCGACAACCATGGACATCACTTTGGGACTGAAAGCGGTGAGTAATAGTCCATGAAAGCGGTCCGAATCGACAAAAATCGCGAGTGTTGATGACCCGCACGTAAATGCACCCGGGGTTCGTCGATCGTGGAAATCACTTTGGGACCCCAAAACTGAGTAATAGTCAAGAAAGCGGGTCGAATCGGCCCAAACCGTGAGTCTTGACGACCAACATGTAAGCACACCTTGGGGTTCGACAACCATGGAAACGCTTTGGGACACCAAAGCGGTGAGTAATAGTCCATGAAAGAGCCCGAAGCGGACAAACCGAGGATTATTGATGAGCGATACGCCGCGCACCCGGGTTCGTTAATCAAGGAAATCGCTCAGGACCCCAAATCGGTGAGTAACAGTCCATGAAGCGGGCGAGAATCAACTAAAAGCGGGATTCTTGATGGTGACACGTAAGCACACCTTGGGGTTCAACAACCATGGAAATCGCTTTGGGACCCCAAAGCGGTGAGTACTAGTCCATGAAACAGGCGAATCGACAAAAACCTCGAGTGTTGATGATCGAATCGTAAACACATCCCGGGGTTAGTTAATCGTGGAAATTACTCCGGGACCCCAAAGCGGTGAGTAATAGTCCATGAAGCGGGCCAGAATTTGCCAAAACTACAGTGTTGATGACCCACACGTAAGCGCATCACAGGATTAGTTAATCGTGGAAATCACTCTGAGACCCCAAAACAATGAGTAATAGGCCATGAAGCGGGCGAGAATCGCCAAAATTGTGAGTGTTGATGACCGACGATGTAAGCGCATCCGGGATTAGTTAATCGTGGAAATCACTCCGGGACCAGCAGTGAGTAATAGTCCATGAAGCGGGCGAGAATCGGCCAAAAGCGTGAGTGTTGATGACCGACACGTAAGCGCAACAGGGTTCAACATCTATGGAAATCGCCGGGACCCCAAAGCGGTAAGTAATAGTCCACGAAATGGGTCGAATTGGCCAAAGCTGCGAGTCTTGACGATGGACCGTATGATCGTCAATCGTGGAAATCGCTTTGGCGCCCCAAAATAATGAGTAATAGTGCTTGAAACGGACCAGAATCGGCCAATATCATGAATGCTGATGACCGACACGTAAACACACTCCGGGGTTCGTCAACCTTGGAAATCACTCTAAGACCCCAAAACTGAGTTATAGTCCAAGAAACGGGCCAGAATTGGCCCAAACTGCGATTGTTGATGACCGACACGTAAGCGCACCTTGGGGTTCGACAACCATGGAAATCGCTTTGAGACCTTAAAACGGTGAGTAATAGTCCACGAAACGGTCCAGAATCGACAAAAACCACGAGTGGTGATGACCAGCACGTAAATGCACCCCGGGGTTTGTCGATCGTGGAAATCATTTTGGGACCCCAAAACTGAGTAATAGTCCAAGAAACGGGTCAGAATCCGCCCAAACAGTGAGTCTTGACGACCAACATGTAAGCACACCTTGGGGTTTGACAACCATGGAAACCTCTTTGGGACCCCAAAACGGTGAGTAATAGTCCATGAAACAGGCCAGAATTGACAAAAACCTCGAGTGTTGATGACTGAATCGTAAACACATCCCGGGGTTCGTCAATCGTGGAAATCACTCCAGGACCCCAAAATAGTGAGTAATAGTCCATGAAACGGGCCAGAATTTGCCAAAATTGTGAGTGTTGATGACCCAGACGTAAATGCATCCCGGGATTCGTTAATCATGGAAATCACTCCGGGACCCCAAAATAGTGAGTAATAGTCCATGAAATGGGCCATAATCGGCCAAAACTGTGAGTGTTGATGACCGACACGTAAGCGCAACTTGGAGTTCAACAACTATGGAAATCACTTCGGGACCCCAAACCGGTAAGTAATAGTCCTCGAAATGGGTCAGAATCGGCCAAAACTGCGAGTGTTGATGACGGACACGTATGATCTTCAATCGTGGAAATCGCTTTGGCACCCCAAAACAATGAGTAATAGTGCTTGAAACGGACCAGAATCGGCCAACATCGGGAATGTTGATGACCGACACATAAACGCCTCGGGGTTCGTCAACCGTGGAAATCACTCGAGACCCCAAAAGCGAGTTATAGTCAAAAGCGGGCGAATTGGCCCAAACTGCGATTCTGGCTGACCGACATGTAAGCGCATTGAGGAGTCTGGACTAGGGGTGTCGGACAGCGGACTATCATCGTCCGCGGACTCCAAGACTACGAAGATACAAGATTGAAGACTCCGTCCGTGTCCGGATGGGACTTTCCTTGGCGTAGAAGGCAAGCTTGGCGTCTGGATATGTAGATTTCCTACCATTGTAACCGACTACTGTGTAACCCTAGCCTTCTAGGGTGTCTATATAAACCGGAGGGCTTTAGTCCGTGGGACACAACATACATTACAACAATCATACCATAGGCTAGCTTTAGGGTTTAGCCTCCTTGATCTCGTGGTAGATCCACTCTTGTACTACCCATATCATCAATATTAATCAAGCGGGGCGTGGGTTTTACCTCCATCAAGAGGGCCCGAACTGGGTAAAACACCGTGTCCCTTGTCTCTGTTACCATCCGCCTAGACGCACAGTTCGGGACCCCCTACCCGAGATCCGTCGGTTTTGACACCGACATTGGTGCTTTCATTGAGAGTTCCTCTGTGTCGTCACCGATAGGCTCGATGCGTCTTCAATCAACAACGCTGTCCAGGGAGAGACTTTTCTCCCCGGACAGATCTTCGTATTCGGCGGCTTTGCACTGCGGGCTAATTCACTTGGCCATCTGGAGCAGATCGAAAGCTACGCCCCTGGCCGTCAGGTCAGATTCGGAAGCCTAAACTTCACGGCCGACATCCGCGGGTACTTGACTTTTGACGGGCTCGAGCCACAACCAAGCGCGCCGCCCTGTTACGATGGGCATGATCTAGCTCTGCCGTTGAACAGTGCCTTGGTGGCCGCACAAGAATCCGCTCCGGCCCTTAGTCTGGAGCCGATCGCCCAGATCGAGGACCGGTGGTTGGACACCGCCTCGGGGGCTGCAACTTCTACGGTGATGGAGCCAAACACTAACCTTGTCCCTCGCGAAGCCCATGACTCCGAGGTGCCGGACTCCGGACCTCCCACGCCCTTGCCAATCGAATCTGATTGGGCGCCGGTTATGGAATTCACCGCCGCGGACATCTTCCAACCCTCGCCCTTTGGCGACATCCTAAATTCGCTAAAGCATCTCTCGCTATCCGGTGAGTCTGGCGGATTATGGCGAGATGGTTGGGATACAGACGAGAAGAAATTGAGCCCACCACCACCCACTTTGTAGCCACCGCCGGCGATCTAACCGACATGCTAGACTACGACTCCAAGACATGGGCGCTATGGGCGGCGATGCCGGAGGCGAGCAGAACCAGCGCCTATAGGGCCTTTGGAAGACCACCTCGTCATCGACATATACATGGTGGACACCCCAAAAGATGGGGACGGCGAAGAAGCAGCGGAGGCAGATTCCTTAAAGAAACAAGCCAAGCGCCCGGCGTCGTGGCGCCGCTCTAAATCCGCCACAACAAGAATGGAGATTCCGCACAGAGACAATAATACCCGAGAGTGCCGAAGATAATCCCTCCGGCAAGACTCAGCGCGGAGGATGAGAAGCAAGCCCTCACGAGAGGCGGCGGATTTAAGAGGTCGAGGACTATAACTATATATCTCCTCCGAAGGCGAGGCAAGCCTCAATGGCAGCAATTAAATGCGTGCCGAGATCCCGTCGAACAAGGCGTTTTAAGCGCAGGCTTATCGCCACGGCAAATAGCCTAAAGAAAAGCAGCAGCAGACTTCAAGCTGATCGGGACCTGCTGGCGATCGATGGACCAAGGTCCTTGCGGCCAAAAGTATAAACTTCGAGCGCCCTCAAAAGCTACCCAAGGCGCAAGTTGCTCCCCGATTAGAGGAGGAAGCATACATACCTTCATCACCAGCAAGACGATACGGCCGACCGACCACCCCATGGTCGCGACAGAGAGGCACCGGGCCCTCCACCAAGACCGTACCGGCATCGCTCCAAAAGTACGAAGCAAGAGGGAACGCGCGGACTTGCGAGGCGTATTGGAGGACAAAGCAAGGCAATCCAGATCCATCTACGGATCACGTGGGCCCCACCCACAGCGAATACCGTCGCGCGGATACAATAACCTGGCGGGCGAACACAGCGAACAACGCTCTCTCGAGCTACGTCGTCATATTGCTCAATATAGGCGCCGCACACCGCTATGCTTCATCGGCGAAGTAATGGATCATCAAATCCTGAAGGGTTCAAACACTGTAAACATCGAATAAATGCGATGGCACAACAGACCACGCGGTTTGGATCGAAGATTATCTCCTTCAGATCCATATGGCCCATGGCGGCGATCTCCATGCAATCAAGTATCTCCCGGTCAAGCTTAAAGGACTAGCTCGGCATTGGCTTAACAGCTTGCCCTTGAGTCAATTGGGTGTTGGGAAGACACGGAAGCCACATTCCTCGACAACTTCGAGTGGCGCGTATATGCAGCCACGACGCCGATGACCTAAGCCACATAATTCAGCAGCGGACGAATCGGCGGACAATTACGGACACGGTTCTTGACAAAGAAAAACCAAATCGTCATTGTCCGGATCGAGAGGCCCTCGCAGCCTTCAAACATAACATCCGGGACGAGTGGCTAGCCGGCTCCGGGACAGAAAAGCCGAAATCCATGGCAGCCCTCACATCATTAATGACCGCTTTTGCGGGAGAGGATAGCTGGCTAGCTCGCAGCAACAACCTCAATAAAAATTCTGGCAGTCCGGATACTAAGGACCACAATGGCGGTCGCGTCGAAGCAAAATAAGCGCCGCGTGCTGGCGGCGACAAGGAGGATCTGACGGTCGGCGCCGGATTCGAGGCTCTAAACCGGTCGTGGAAGAAGCCATTCAAAGAACCACTCTGAGTCCGTCCAATTTGGACCGAATACTCGACCGCTTATGCGGATACATGGCACCTGAAAAGCCAGCTAATCACACCAGCAGAGATTGCTGGGTGTTCAAGCAGCGAGCAAGTTAATTGCGAAAACAACGACAAGGGCTAAACAGCGACGACGAGGAAGAGACCGACCGCCCGAACAATAGAGGACGAAGGGTTTCCCCCACAAGTGCGGACGGTAAACATGATTTACGCAACCCATATACCCAGAGAGGGAGCGTGCACTAAAGGGATGTATCTGCGATGGAGCGATCGCCCGAAGTTCAATCCATGGTCCTCTTGTCCGATCACTTTCGATCGAAGAGACCATCCGACCAGCATCCGCCATGGCGGATTCGCTGCATTGGATTTAGACCCAATCGTCGAAGGATTTCACCTCACGAGAGTCCCGATGGATGGCGGCGTGCTTTGAACCTGCTTTATCGGGATACGGTCGCAAGATGGGCATAGACCCTCAAGGATTAAACCTACAAAGACAACCTTTAAAGGCGTCATACCGGTGTGGAGGCCAATTATGCGAAGCTCAGTCCTGCTGGAAGTGGTCTTCGGATCCCGGATAATTTCGGGCGAGGAGTTAATCTTGACATAGTCCCATTTCGCGGCGACTATCACGCTCTCTTTCGAGCGAACCGCATTTGCAAAGTTCAACGCGGTGCCACATTATGCATACCTCAAGCTCAAGATGCCAGGCCCTCATGGAGTCATCACGGTCAGCGGAAATATGGACCGCTCCCTCGAGCGGAGGAACATCTGGCTGCTCTCGCGGAAATCTGAGCAGCCTTTTAAGGTAATTTTCGAGTTTGGCGTTAAGCGGCGGATACAGCCAAACGCTACCAAGCAACACCAACCAAGACCACAGCACGATCCGAGCAGCGTAGCAATGCGCCCTAACCCCGCCCCGCATGATTGCAAGAACAACCCTCGCGTACATCATTACGCTTTGGAGATACCATGGGCGTGGGAAAGGGGCACGACCACAATAGACCAGTGCGGCTCGACCACACGAGGGCTGCAAGTGTGTCACTCTTTCTTATTATTATTTTCCTTCTTTGTATACACAGGACTCCGTTAGCCAGAGGCCCTGTCCGGCGGTGAACCTGCCGAACTCATGATGCAACAGCCGGGGAAGAAAGAATGGGGCGACGAACACTCAGGTGGTCTCAATTACAAGCATTAAATTTGATTATATACACCAAGTCCACAGCCCATCCCTAGAGGGGGATATGTTTAACTAGTCCAAAACCCTTGCCTACCGCACTATTTTTATCAGTCCACACTCATAGCAGACTTCCTTTAATAAATGATGCAGCACTTTTTTGCCTATTATTACATATATATGTTCATTACATGACATCTTGCACCCGTATATTTTGATACGGCCTAATACACCAGGGGCTTACGTTCCCCACATTATGGTGTGATAAGTCCGAACACTTTCACAAGTCGGCACCCGAACTTATAGCATTATATGAATCGGCTCGAATCATGTCTTGGGTCAATAGTTGGGTTTGCGGCTCCCACGTTTTGGTGCCTTACGTTCTGTTCCGTCGGCTAAGGTGGCTTTGGGAGAACCACTGCGATTGCGCCTGTTGAGCTGAGCGGCGCCTCGATGGAAAGCTAAATCTGGCGGCATGATAAGGCGAGAGACTGGTTGCTGTTCGAGAGGTCTTTCGGGTCCTTAAAGACTCACGCCGCTTGAGCGAAGTTCGGATAATCTCCGGCGAAGGCGTGGATAGCGCCAATTGGTCTTCGAATACTAGGGGCTTCACGAAATTAAAACTATAAATTCTATGGCTAAGTAAGAGTGTTCAAGCATTATAAGTCCAGTTGCCTTGTTACGTTGTGTTGGCGCCTCCTAGATGGACCCAAAAATGGGAACAAGAGTGCTCAAGTTATCCCGAACACCCCAGCACTTGCGGCTTGGGGGCTGAAGCCAACGACTTGCCATCTCTCAGATTTTATAAACGGCCGCACAAAAGGTAATATTTTAAATTAAACAAGCGTTGCTTAAAGCGCACATGAACAAGGTTTTCAGCGCACAGGATAATACACAGTGAGTTCACTCAAAAATTACATCTCTAGGGCATTCATCCGCAATGTCGCGGGCTCCCTTGAGACGATTTTATAATACATTTGGTGTACGATACTCCTTGCCGGTGGCGGCGGGTCGAGAAAAGCCTCTCCGCATCCAGCCTGCCCGGTGCACCTTTGTGCGGGCAAGGGCCCGACGAGCACCTTCAATACTGGGAGTGCTTGATGACCTCCACCTAGGGGCACGCATCCACCAGCCGCCGACGAGGCGAAGGAGCTTCGGGCATGGCCTGTCGAGCCACAGCGGACTATAAGGCCCTTCATGGCCTCCTCGGCTACCTTGTGGAGTTCGACCAGCTGCTTCATTTGGTCGCTTGGGGCACCGGATGGCGGCCTCGGCATCTTGAGACCGAAGACCTTCTTCGTTGAGCTCCCTCCTTGCCATGGTAGAATCGTGACATCGGACACACTACACGGCAGATCTGCAAACACATTTGGAGAGCTCGAATGCGGGTAAGTGTCGGGTAGTTTACATTAACATGCTTGCTTTGCATGAAAAATGCCTTACCGCCGCTATCTTCTTCACATCTTCAACCTCTGAAGGACCTTACGGGCCTCGGCCTTGGCGGACTTGGCACTTTCGAGAGCCGAGGCAAGCTCGGACTCTCGAGTCTCGAGTCGCGCTCAAGCTCTCATGCTTCTCCATGAGAGCCTGGAGCTCTTGCCGCCTTCGCCACTGTGCCTCCTGCTTTTCTCGCTCTGCTCATTGCGGCGCCTGCGTTGACGCGGACACAGCCTCCTTCAGGCTACCACCTCGTTTGTGGCCCCTGCAATACCCATATTATCCTTGTTAATTTTATTGCGACCAAAATCCTTTTCTATAAGGTAACAATTCAAAGTGGTGCTACTCACCTTCTTTGTCCTCGAGCTGCCTCTTGGCATGCCGAGCTCTCGCTTCGACCGCTCGAGATCTTGCTTTAATGTACCAACCTCCATGATCGGTCTGGCAGAGGTCAAGCAAAGACAGCCTGCAAACCCATATTGACATAATTTATTAGCAACTTTGTGAATATCTTTTTAGATCCCCATCCGCTTTTCTTTCGAACACCGAACCGAGGATCGGGGCTCTGTCTATGCGGTATTACATTACACAATTTTAACTTCTTACCTCAAAGCTGTTAAAAGGCTCTGCAAGCCGGTCAGCCCGCTCTTGGCGAGCTGGACCTTGAATCACCGCACTCATATAAAGTGCGGTGTTTCTCGATGGAAGCGCCTTTGGCGCCTCCGGCAAGTTGTCCGGCGCCTCCGGTTGGGCGGAGGCCGCCGGCGTCACGATCTTGCCCTTCTTTGAAGGGCGCTTTGCCGGACTCCGGAACCACTGCAGGTTCCGACGTAGAGTCCGGCGCAAAGTCCGGGAGGCTGCCTTGCGGCGCCTCTGGAGCCTCCTCCTGATGGGTCCCTTTCTGGGATCCCACCTCGGCGTCCTCATCGGTGCGGGGGGTAGAGGCAGTCGGAAGTGAATCCACATCCGACGGGGCCAACGACCCGCTCGATGAAGCGGGGAGATCATCATCGGCCGGACTGCGGGCAGTATGCGGCATTAGTAGGACACTATGTGACACGAAAGAAATTGCATATCAGGGATCTGGATACTTACGATCTTGCCGGAGGCCTGGCCCTTGAAGGCCACTCCTCATTGCCAACGTCGGTGTTGGCGGAGCTGTCCAGGGGAATAATACTCCCCCTCTTGGACCCTTCGGCCTCCCCTGTTGGGGAAGCCTTCATCTTCCTCTCTCCCCCTTCGGGAGAGAGTCTTCTTCCTCCTCCTCATCTTCGGGGGAGGAGTCCGCCTCGTCGTCGGACGCTTTGATTCGGAACTCTTTCAGTGCCGTGGCCACCTTCTTGGCCTTCTTCTCCGGCACCACGTGCGGTGCCGGAACCAGCAGCCCCGCTAGACGGGCATCCACTGGGTCTTCTGGCATGGGAGTCGGGTAGATGAGCTGCTCGGCCTTCTTCATCCATTCATGTCAAAGGAAAAGGGAGATTGAAACCCTCTTACAATCAATCTATTTACAACAAGTGTCCCGTAAGGGGTAGAATCACTTACCTCGTCACCGGATGCTTGAGTGAAATCCGCGATCTTCCGTCAGCGGATCGGGGCTTCGCGCCTTAAACATCACCCTCCAGCGCCTTGCGTGCGTGTCGAAGAGCCCGCTTAGCGCTGGTGCTGTTCGGATCGAACTCCCACAGATTGAATGCTGTTCTTGGCATGGGAGGATCCGGCGGACGAGCATGACTTGGACCACGTCAGCGAGCACGAGCTTCTTGTTCACCAGCTTCGGATAGAGGCTCGAGTCCGTCGGCTCGCCGGATTACCCCACAGCAAGCCCTTCTCTTTCCGGGAGGTGAGCTGCGTGGGATACCAGATCTAAACTTCGGGGCCGCCGCCCACGAGGGTCGCTGTGCTCGGTGATATAGAACCACCCGATTGCCACCCCTTGACGGAGTCCACAAAGGCTCCTTGAACAGAGGGCGTTGGGCATCTTGCCCAGCGTGGCACCTCCGCACTCGCTGCGTGCCCTTCACTACCTTGACAGCGTTGAAGGTTTGAGCCATAAGCGAAGTGGGGCGGATGCACGAGGAGGGCCTCGCACATGACGATTACGCCGAGATGTTGAGGATGAAGTTGGCGCCAGATCGTGGAAATCCAGGCCGTAGTAGAACATGAGCCCCCGGACAAAGGGGTGAAGTGGAAAGCCCAGTCCGCGGAGGATGTGGGGAAGGAAAACAACCCTCTCATGGGGCCCGGGGGTGGGGATGAGCTGCCCCTCGTCGGGCAGCCGGTGCGCGATATCGCCGGAAAGGTATCCGGCGCTGCGCAGCTTGGTGATGTGCTCCTCCTTAATGGTGGAAGCCAACCATTTGCCTCCCCCTCCGGACATGGTCGGGGAAGGTTGAGACGAGATGCGCGAGCTTGGGCGTTGGAGCTTGAGTGGGCGGAGGTGGATAAGCAAAGCAGGAAGAAGGTGTGGGTGAAAAGGTGAATCCTTATCCCTTATATATAGGCGGGCGAAGACTATGCGCCCCCAACCAGCCTGGTAAAACTCGCTTATCTCCCAAGCGCCACCATCAATGGCGCGGTTGGGTTACCTACGTCCGTATTGTTGAGAATCCGGAATAAGGGAACACGATCTCTGCTTCGACAAGGCGTGCCAGGAAACGCGCCGCTAAACATCCGAGGTGGTATAATAAAAAGCGATTCAAGTAAAGGCTTGGTAGCGGTGTGATGTCATGCCGCAAAATACGTCAGCAGATTGGACTTGTGTACATTTTATTCTCTCTATGGTGGAATGTGGAATTTATTTTGCAGAGCCGGACACTATCCTGGTGTTCATGATCTTCTCTGGATTATTCAAAGGAGGAACCCGCCTTGCAATGCCGAACATTATGCGCGCTAGACTTATCGTCATTGAAGCCTGGTTCAGGGGCTACTGAGGGAGTCTTGGACTAGGGGGTGTCTGACAGCCGGACTATCATCGTCCTCCGGACTCCAAGACTACGAAGATACAAGATTGAAGACTATGTCCCGTGTCCGGATGGGACTTCCCTTGGCGTGGAAGGCAAGCTTGGCGTTACGAATATGTAGATTTCCTACCATTGTAACTAACTCTGTGTAACCCTAGCCTTCTCCGGTGTCTATATAAACCGGAGGGCTTTAGTCCGTAGGACACAACATACATTACAACAATCATACCATAGGCTAGCTTTAGGGTTTAGCCTCCTTGATCTCGTGGTAGATCCACTCTTGTACTACCCATATCATCAATATTAATCAAGCAGGACGTAGGGTTTTACCTCCATCAAGAGGGCCCTAACCTGGGTAAAACATCCTGTCCCTTGTCTCCTGTTACCATCCGCCTAGACGCACAGTTTGGGACCCCCTACCCGAGATCCGCCGGTTTTGACACCGACACGCACCTTGGGGTTCGACAACCATGGACATAGCTTTGGGACCTGAAAATGGTGAGTAATAGTCCATGAAACGGTCCAGAATCGACAAAAACCGTGAGTGTTGATGACCAGCACGTAAATGCACCCCGGGGTTCGTCGATCGTGGAAATCACTTTGGGACCCCAAAACTGAGTAATAGTCCAAGAAACGGGTCAGAATCGGCCCAAACCGTGATTCTTGACGACCAACATGTAAGCACACCTTGGGGTTCGACATCCATGGAAACCGCTTTGGGACACGAAAACGGTGAGTAATAGTCCATGAAAGGGCCCAGAATCAGACAAACCGAGGATTATTCATGAACGATACATAAACGCACCCCGGGGTTCGTCACTCAAGGAAATCGCTCAGGGACCCCAAATTAGTGAGTAATAGTCCATGAAACGGGCCAGAATCAACTAAAACTAGTATTCTTGATGACTGACACGTAAGCACACCTTGGGGTTCAACAACCATGGAAATCGCTTTGGGACCCCAAAACGGTGAGTACTAGTCCATGAAACAGGCCAGAATCGACAAAAACCTGGAGTGTTGATGACCGAATCGTAAACACATCTCGGGGTTAGTTAATCGTGAAATCACTCCGGGAACCCAAAGCAGTGAGTAATAGTCCATGAAGCGGGCGAATTTGCCAAAGCGTGAGGTTGATGACCCACACGTAAGCGCATCACAGGATTCATTAATCGTGGAAATCACTCGACACCCCAAAACAATGAGTAATAGGCCATGAAGCGGGCGAGAATCGCCAAAATTGTGAGTGTTGATGACCGACACGTAAGCGCATCCGGGATTCGTTAACCGTGGAAATCACTCCGGAACCCCAAAACAGTGAGTAATAGTCCATGAAACGGGCCAGAATCGGCCAAAACTGTGAGTGTTGATGACCGACACGTAAGCGCAACTTGGTGTTCAACATCTATGGAAATCACTACGGGACCCCAAAACGGTAAGTAATAGTCCACGAAATGGGTCAGAATTGGCCAAAACTGTGAGTGCTGACGATGGACACGTATGATCGTCAATCGTGGAAATCGCTTTGGCACCCCAAAATAATGAGTAATAGTGCTTGAAACGGACCAGAATCGGCCAATATCACGAATGTTGATGACCGACACGTAAACACACTCCGGGGTTCGTCAACCGTGGAAATCACTCTGAGACCCCAAAAGCGAGTTATAGTCCAAAAGCGGGCGAAATTGGCCCAAAGCTACGATTGTTGATGACCGACACGTAAGCGCACCTTGGGGTTCGACAACCATGGAAATCGCTTTGGGACCTGAAAACGGTGAGTAATAGTCCATGAAACGGTCCAGAATCGAAAAAAACCACGAGTGGTGATGACCAGCACGTAAATGCACCCCGGGGTTCATCGATCGTGGAAATCATTTTGGGACCCAAAAACTGAGTAATAGTGCAAGAAACGGGTCAGAATCGGCCCAAACAGTGAGTCTTGACGACCAACATGTAAGCACACCTTGGGGTTTGACATCCATGGAAACCTCTTTGGGACCCCAAAACGGTGAGTAATAGTCCATGAAACGGGCCAAAATTTGCCAAAAATGTGAGTGTTGATGACCCACACGTAAACGCATCCCGGGATTCGTTAATTGTGGAAATCACTCCGGGACCCCAAAATAGTGAGTAATAGTCCATGAAGCGGGCGAATCGGCCAAAGCTGTGAGTGTTGATGGCCCGACACGTAAAGCGCAACAGGGTTCAACAACTATGGAAATCGCCGGGACCCCAAACCGGTAAGTAATAGTCCTCGAAGTGGGTCAGAATTGGCCAAAACTGCGAGTGTTGATGACGGACACGTATGATCTTCAATCGTGGAAATCGCTTTGGCACCCCAAAACAATGAGTAATAGTGCTTGAAACGGACCAGAATCGGCCAAAATCGGGAATGTCGATGACCGACATGTAAATGCACTCCGTGGTTCGTCAACCGTGTAAATCACTCCGACACCGCCAAAACAGAGTTATTGTAACGCCCCGGATCCGATGCGCCAGGTGTCTGCCAGTTGTTCGTAGTCATTGCCATGTCATTTGCTTGCCTGTTGCACTGTGCCATGTCATCATATGCATTTCATATCATGTCATCATGTGCATTTCATTTTGCATACGTGTTCATCTCATGCATCCGAGCATTTTCCCCGTTGTCCGTTTTGCAATCCGGCACTCCTATGTCATCCGGCGGCCCCTTTTACCTCTTCTCATGTGCGGGTGTTAAACTTTCTCGGAATGGACCGAGCCTTGCCAAGTGGCCTTGGTATGCCACCGGTAGACCGCCTGTCAAGTTTCGTGCCATCTGGAGGTCGTTTGATACTCAAACGGTTAACCGGGTAACCGTAAAGCCTCTCTCTCTTTGCAGCCCAACACCCCTTACAAAGTGGCCCAAAACCCAGCAAACTCCCCTCCATGCTCTCGGTCGTTTGATCACAATCGTGTGGGCGAAAACCGCTCCTCATTTGGACTCTCCTAGCTCCCACTACCTATAAATATGCCCTCTCCCCCGAAATTCCGGATAATTTCCCCCCTAACCCTAGCAGATTCCTCCCCGCCGCCACGGACACGTCCGGCCGCAGCGGACACGTCCAAAGTCACCCGCCGCCGCCACGTGGCGCTGCCACCACTACTTTGCGCGCCGCCGCCGCCCGGCGGAGGCCGTCCAAGAGCCCTCGGCCCGTCTTATTGCCGCCGCCGCCCGCAGCCGCTCCGCTTCGCCCGCGCCCTCCGGCCGGCGCGCGGCCGCCGCTGCCCTCCGCCGCCTCGCCGCGGCGTCCTCCGCCCGCCGGCGACCCGCCACCGGCGGCCGGCCGCCCGCCGCGCCGGCCCGTTCGCCCGCTCCGCCGGCGCCTCCTCCGCCGACCTCGTCCTCGCCTCCCGCCCGCCGAAGCGCTTCCCGCGCCGCCTTGCTCTGCCTTCGAGCCGCCGCCCGTCCCGACCTCGCCCGCCGCCGCCCCTCGCTTCCGGTCACGGGTGCCCGCCCGTCGCCGCCAGCTCCGTCTCCGGCCAGATCCGGGCAGCGCCGCCCGGATCCGGCGACCCGACCGCATGGCGCCCTTCTCCGCCACCCAGCGTCCGTCTCCGGCGATGACTCCGGTGACCTTCAGGCGAACCTCGGAGCCCGTGACGAACCCTAGATCTGTTTTCCCGAGGGTAATTTTCGCCTAAGTCCCTAAGTTTTGCACACTATCATGCTAGGTTTGACATGTCACATATCTGCATACGTAGCTCCGTTTCGTACGTGTAATATGCCAAATTGTTCGACTCGACGAGTACATCATTCCATTCCATTGCATCATATTCATTTGGGCTCATCTTGGCCTTGAAATCTGTTGGAAGAGTGCATGTTCTTTGTTAATCTCTTTGGCTGTTATAACTTGCTCATTTGTCATTTTTGCCATGATTGATGTGTGCATCCTATGAGGTTGATGTCTACATGTGTTTTGATCTATTCCATGCCATCTTTCCAGGGGTGTATGCCATGTATTTTTGTGATCAATGTGGTGACTAGCACAATCATGCAAACTAGGCTTCGTGATATTGCTGATTTTAGTCCCTATTCTGCTGTCATTTTGATGCCCTGTAAACTTGATGCTACAGAGCGATCAATGCATATTTTGAGATACTTCAGTAAGGTTGTTTTGAACATATGGTTATTGTCTATGCATTCATGCCCTTGTTTGCAATTATGGAGTAGTCTAGCATGTCATTTTGGAGCTCTACTTTTGCTTCAAAATGTTTCATGGCATATTGTTTACTTCTTATTCAATTTGGCCAAGGTTGCTACAGTTGATCCTTGCATGCTATGGACTTGTTCTTGCCTTGGTTTGTTTCACAAACATGTCTTCTTGATGATGGTATGCTTATCTTGTCATGCAATGACTTGTGGTGAGTGAATCGAGCTTGTTAATGAGGGTACTTGCTGTTGTTGTTTTGCTAGGCTGATTGTTATATTTTGTTACTATGTAAACCTGCTTCTACAAGTCATTTCGTGCATAATCTGGAGATTGTTCTCGAAACATGTTTTGTTATACATTTCTTGCTTTATTCATTCATGCCCCTGGTAGCATTTATATACTACTATAGCTTGTTGTAATCTTGCTCCAAAGTTGCTTGAAAATGTTGCTGTCAACCTGTTAACATGAGGTTCAGTTTTGGCCATATGGTTTTCTAGTGATCCAAGCACCCTATGAACTTGCTATTGCCATGTTTAGCTTCACAAACATGTCTTTTTACTGTTGGTTGCCTTGCCATGCCATGTATTTCTCTGTGGTGAGTGGTTCAAGCTCACCAACATGCTTACTTATTGTTGTTCCTGCCATGTATGAATCTGTAATATAACTTGCCATGTTTACATGGGTGCCATCATATTTTCCGTGCCCTTTTGGCTCTTGGTCAGTAAGGGACTTTTGATCTATGCTTTTAGTAGATTCATGACATGCCTTTGTTTGCCATGATAAGTTCCTGTAACATGTTGTTTGATAGCTCTAAATATTGCAACCTGATATTATTTCCTGATAAGTCTGAAACTGTTATTATTTGCAATCTTACCATGTCTTTTTGAGCATGTTCTAGTTGTTTCTGGAGATAGCTCAGTGTTCATGTTTTGTTATGCTTTACCTATACTTCATGCCCATGCCTTTTGTTTTTATGTTATGGTGCTGTATCATATTGTTTTGATGCTTGCAAGATGCCTAGTTGCTGTTCTGGACAGATTGTTGTTATAACTTGTATAGAGTGTATGTGTTGAAACGTCACTCCGTTTTGAGTGTGCCCTATATGAAACTTGCTTGATTTTGCATGTAGTTTTCATTTTATCATGTTGCATCCTTGTTTTGAGGTGTTTGCTTGATGTTTGTATGCATTTTGCATCAGTGCCATGCTCTTGTTTTGCTCATATCTTCTAGGCCGTAGCTCCGAATCTAATGAACTTTATATGTAACTTGACTAGAATTTCGTGTAGGTCATCTTGGTGCATCTTAACTTGCTGTTTAACAACCTGAACATAAGGTTTATTCAGTTCTGGACCAATTTCGAAATTTGCATATGAGGACTTACTGGAATTGTTATATGTTGTTCCCGGCCTCATTTAAACTTGCCTTGATGTGTTGTTCTTGTTTGCATCATCTCTTGCCATGAGTAGTTTCATGTAGCCTTGTCATGCATCATGCTTGTTGTGCATCATGTATTGCGTATGTGTGGTGTGTTTACCATGTTGTGTGCTTCTTCTCGATAGTTCCCGTTTCGTTGCGATCGTGAGGATGCGTTCGTCTACGTGTGGTTCGTCTTCGTGGCTTCATCTTCTTCATGGACTCGTTCTTCTTCCTAGCGGGATTTCAGGCAAGATGACCGCTACCCTGGATCTCACTACTATCATTGCTATGCTAGTTGCTTCGTTCTATCGCTATGCTGCGTTACCTATCATTTGCTCTTCAAGCCTCCCAAATTGTCATGAACCTCTAGCCTTTGACACCATTCCTAGCAAACCGTTGTTTGGCTATGTTACCGCTTTGCTCAGCCCCTCTTATAGTGTTGCTAGTTGCAGGTGAAGATGAACATTGCTCCATGGTGGACAGGGTTATGTTGGGATATCACAATATCTCTTATATTATTAATGCATCTATATATTTGGTAAAGGGTGGAAGGCTCGGCCTTATGCCTGGTGTTTTGTTCCACTCTTGCCGCCCTAGTTTCCATCATACCTGTGTTATGTTCCCGGATTTTGCGTTCCTTATGCGGTCGGGTGATTTATGGGACCCCCGACAGTTCGCTTTGAATAAAACTTGTCCAAGAAGGCCCAACCTTGGTTTTACCATTTGCCTCACCACCACCTACTTTTTCCCTTGGGAGTCGCTCTCTCGAGGGTCATCTTTATTTTAGCCCCCGGGCGATTGCTTGTCTAAGTGCTGGTCGAACCGAGTAGAGCTGCGGGGCCCCTCGGGAAACTCGAGGTCTGGTTTTACTCGAGGATGTCTCATCCGGTGTTGCCACGAGCGAGATATGTGCAGCTCCTATCGGGATTGTCGGCGCATCGGGCGGCTTTGCTGGTCTTGTTTTACCATTGTCGAAATGTCTTGTAAACCGGGATTCTGAGTCTGATCGGGTCTTCCTAGGAGAAGGTCTATTCCTTCGTTGATCGCGAGAGCTTGTCATGGGCTAAGTTGGGACACCCCTGCAGGATTATAAACTTTCGAGAGCCGTGCCCGCGGTTATGTGGCAGATGGGAATTTGTTAATGTCCGGTAGTAGATAACTTGACACCAGATCCAAATTAAAACGCATCAACCGAGTGTGTAGCCGTGATGGTCTCATCTCGGCGGAGTCCGGGAAGTGAACACGGTTTCTGGGTTATGTTTGACGTAAGTAGGAGTTCAGGATTACTTCTTGGTCATTACTAGTTGACGACCATTCCGCTTGTTCTCTTCTCGCTCTCTTTTGCGTATGTTAGCCACCATACTTGCTTAGTCGCTGCTGCAACCTCACCACTTTACCCCCCTACCTTTCCCATTAAGCTTTGCTAGTCTTGATACCCATGGTAATGGGATTCTGAGTCCTCGTGGCTCCTGATTACTACACCAACATTGCTTGGTACAGGTTATGCGATGATCATGGCGCTAGAGCGATGTTGCTTGTTTTGGAGTTTCTTCTTACGCTTCTTGATCGGGGATAGGTTCGGTCGGCACTGGGCTAGCGAGGTGGATATTGTTTGAGTTTCTATTTATGATTCATCTGTAGTCGGATGTTGTTCTTGTATGTTGTATTTTTGTATTCATGTGACATTGTATGTATTGGTTGTATCCCCATCTATTATGTAATGTTGATGTAATGATATCCACCTTGCAATAGCATTTCGATATGCGGGTCTATCCTTGGTGGGACCTTCGAGTTCCTTTTGGATAGGGTCGCATATTGGGCGTGACAACTTGGTATCAGAGCCTCGACCGACCCTAGGAGTCCCCTTGATTGATCGTGTAGTTTGGCCGTTGTTGAGTCTAGAAGAAAACTATTTTCGGAGTCTAGTTATATCGGAGAGTAGGAATTCTTTTTACTCCTCTGCCCTTTGTCGCTCTGGTGAGGAATCTTGACGTAGGTGTTTTGAATTTCTCCTCTTCCCCTTCAAATTTTCTTTAGGTTCACGCAGTTGGATTTCCGATCTTTGGTTCTCAGCTCTTTTCATCCGGTGCATTTCTCGTCAAGTTGACTCGAGCCTCTTCATCTTTGTCAAGTTCAATACTCAGTTGTTGTTTTTTTCCACCCGCCCTCCCTTTTTTTCTCTTCTTGGAACCGGAGTCCGTAATCGAGTATCCATCCTACTCGTGCAAAGTCTTTGCTTTCTTTCCTCAATGATTTTCAACCGGTGTTTTCCCTTCAAGATATTCGTAGCTTCCCCTCCCAAGTTGCCTTTGTTTTTCCGCCCTCCCACCCTCTTCTTCCTGGACCTTGAATCTCTTTTGAGCATTAATTTCATTCGTGTGGAGCCTCTTCAGTCTTTTGTCAATTATTTCAACCGGTGAATTCTCGTCTCGTTTGACATTCTTCATCCCTTTTCTTTTCCGGTGCACTCAATTCAAGTTTTTCGGGTTGATCATATTCTTTCTCTCGGCTCAAGTGTTCTCCTTGCTCGTTCGCCTCTCGCCAGTTTATCCTTCCGGAGTGTTCAAGATATCTCAGGAGATTTGTCTGTGTTTGAATTAATTCGAGGTTGTCACCTCATTCAAATATTTCAATTGTTCCGGTGCATCATCTATCTTTTCAACAATCCTTTTCAACGGTGTTTTTCTCTTTAGTGGGCCCTAACCCACAGGTCTTTTCCCAGGATCTTACCTGACTCTTCTAATTCCCCGGAGTTATTCTCAATTCATTTCAAGGGTGACGTAAGTATAAATTTCATCAGTCAGATGCCTTCTCCAAGATCTCGTTCAAATTCTTTTCGTTGTTGGCTCAACCTCTCTGCTTTTCATTCTACCGGAGTATCTCAGTAATTTCGGTGGTGTTTCTCGTCGTCATTCTCAACTTTGAAGATTGAAGAAGAGTTTTTCCTATAAATCTTGTCCGTTCCCTGGAGATTCACAGTCCTAGCTCGATGTTATGCTATCAAATTGTTTCAAGTCATGAAAATTCTTTTCACCCATCCGGAGCATTTCATGAGTTGTTTTACTTTTTCTTTTCACCGGAGGCCATCGTTCTAGAAGAATTCCTCGTCCTCACATTTCAGCTACCGTTATCCAATTATCCCGGCGCTTCGTTCAAGTGTTCTTTAATCAGCTCATGATCTCTTTGTTCTTTTGCATCTAAATCCCCTCTAGCTTATTGGTTCTTCTAATTCTTCCCGGTGATTCATTCTCTTTCATCAGTCATTTCTGAATTCTTACGGTGGTTCGTTCAAGATTCTTTTCCTTGTTTATCATATTAATTCATTCGATCTGTCCAATCCTACCGGTGGTTCATGAAGACTTTCTCAAATTTTGTGTTATGTTCCCCTTAATCCTTTTCAAGAAGAATAAGTAGGGTGCAAAAAATCCATTGTTTGTCATCAATTTAATTTGATGAAGGATAAGCATACAATAAATCTTATTCTTATTTCATCCAAGTGAGTAATCCCTTCCTTCAGAGTTTGTTCTTGATGAATAAATTCTAGTTTCAAGTGTTTTCATCTTTTCTTTTCCGGAGTTCAAATTTTCCTCTGCCATCTCGTCGGAACCTCCATCTAAATCATCGCAAGACTAATCTTATTCTTTCATCCTTCATTTCTATCCCATCATCCTTTTGTCACCGGAGTTCTTCAGGGTGGTTCTTCATGATTTAATTCATTCCTCAAGAGTTCATCAAGATTCTTGTTCAAGGAGTTCTAGTATCTTTTCTTCGTGCATCTTGAAGTGCAATTAATTCTCCATATCCTTTTGAAGTGGAGTTTTGCATTTCTTCATTTTTCTCAGCTATCCAATCTTTTCCTCTTGTGGTCAGTTATCACCTCGTAATTTTGAGATGTTTACCATAAGACCACAACAAGCCTATTCTTTTCGTTCTTGATTTTCTCAACAACTCCGTTCAACCTTTCCTCCTAAGTTCTTTTCATTCTATTTCAATTCTTTCCGGAGGTTTTGTGTCATGTTTTCATCAAGTATCATTCCATCCTATCAAGTTCGTGTTCTAATCCTTCCATTTTCAGCCGGAGTGCTGCCTAAATTCTTTCAGTCTTATTCGTTTCTTATCTCGTTCTAACCGACGTGCTTT
Source organism: Aegilops speltoides (assembly GCA_021437245.1). Classification (NCBI taxonomy): domain Eukaryota; kingdom Viridiplantae; phylum Streptophyta; class Magnoliopsida; order Poales; family Poaceae; genus Aegilops; species Aegilops speltoides. Next base: position 55,787 of record JAHHZJ010001872.1, read on the forward strand.
CATAGTCTACCTGATTCCATGAGCTTTCGATTCTCGTCATTCTCGTTGTTCCTCTTTTTTTTTCTCGAGTGCTCTCGATTCTTTGCTTCTTCTCTTGAGTTTTTGTTTCACCTCATCCCTTTTCCCTTCCATCTCGGTCCTAAGATCTCGGGACGAGATCTCTTGTTAGTGGAGGAGTGTTGTAATGCCCCGGATCCGATGCGCCAGGTGTCTGCCAGTTGTTCGTCGTCATTGCCATGTCATTTGCTTGCATGTTGCACTTTTCCATGTCATCATATGCATTTCATATCATGTCATAATGTGCATTTCATTTTGCATACGTGTTCATCTCATGCATCCGAGCATTTTCCCCGTTGTCCGTTTTGCAATCCGGCACTCCTATGTCATCCGGCGGCCCCTTTTACCTCTTCTCATGTGCGGGTGTTAAACTTTCTCGGAATGGACTAAGCCTTGCCAAGTGGCCTTGGTATACCACCGGTAGACCGCCTGTCAAGTTTCGTGCCATCTGGAGGTTGTTTGATACTCAAACGGTTAACCGGGTAACCGTAAAGCCTCTCTCTCTTTGCAGCCCAACACCCCTTCCAAAGCGGCCCAAAACCCAGCAACTCCCCTCCATGCTCTTGGTCGTTCGATCACGATCGTGTGGGCGAAACCCGCTCCTCATTTGGACTCTCCTAGCTCCCTCTACCTATAAATATGCCCTCTCCCCCGAAATTCCGGATCATTTCCCCCCTAACCCTAGCAGATTCGTCCCCGCCGCCACCGGACACGTCCAGCCGCAGCCGGACACGTCCGGGTCGCCCCGCCGCCGCCACGTGGCGCCGCCACCACTACGCTGCCGCGTCGCCCCGCCGCCCGGCCGGGAAACCGTCGAAGGCCCTCGGCCCGTCTTGCCCGCCAGCGCCCGCCCCAGCCAGCGCCCGCTCACCGCGCCCTCCGCGGGCGCGCGCCGCCGCCGCCCTCCGCCGCCTTCGCCGCGGCGTCCTCCGCCCGCCTGCGACCCGCCACTGGCGCCCGGCCGCTGCCGCCGCGGCCCGTTCGCCCGCTCCGCCCGGCGCCTCCTCCGCCGACCTCGTCCTCGCCTCCGCCGCCCGGCAGCGCTTCCCGCGCCGCCCTACTACGCCTCGCCGGCCGCCGCCCGTCCGGACCTCGCCGGTCGCCGCTCCGCCCGCTTCGGTCACAGGTGCCCGCCCGTCGCCGCCAGTCCGTCTCGGCCAGATCCGGGCCGGCGCCGCCCGGATCCGGCGACCCCGACCCACCGGCGCCCTTCTCCGGCTGCCCCGCGTCCGTCTCCGGCGATGACTCCGGTGACCTTCAGGCGAACCTCGGAGCCCGTGACGAACCCTAGATCTGTTTTCCCGAGGGTAATTTTTGCCAAAGTCCCTAAGTTTTGCACATTATCATGCTAGGTTTGACATGTCACATCTCTGCATCCGTAGTTCCGTTTCGTGCGTGTAATATGTCAAATTGTTCGCCTCGACGAGTACATCATTTCATTCCATTGCATCATATTTATTTGAGCTCATCTTGATGCCCGAAATGCTGTTGGAAGAGTGCATGTTCTTTGTTAATCTCTTTGGCTGTTATAACTTGCTCATTTGTCATTTTGCCATGATTGATGTGTGCATCCTATGAGGTTGATGTCTACATGTGTTTTGATCTATGCCATGCCATCTTTCCAGGGGTGTATGCCATGTATTTTTGTGATCAATGTGGTGACTAGCACAATCATGCAAACTAGGCTTCGTGATATTGCTGATTTTAGTCCCTGTTCTGCTGTCATTTTGATGCCATGTAAACTTGATGCTACAGAGCGGTCCATGCATATTTTGAGATACTTCAGTAAGGTTGTTTTGAACATATGGTTATTGTATATCCATTCATGCCCTTGTTTGCCATTATGGAGTAGTCTAGCATGTCATTTTGGTGCTCTACTTTTGCTTCAAAATGTTTCCTGGCAGATTGTTTACTTGTTATTCAATTTGGCCAAGGTTGCTACAGTTGATCCTTGCATGCTATGGACTTGTTCTTGCCTTGGTTTGTTTCACAAACATGTCTTCTTGATGATGCTATGCTTATCTTGTCATGCAATGACTTGTGGTGAGTGAATCGAGCTTGTTAAGGAGGGTACTTGCTGTTGCTGTTTTGCTAGACTGATTCTGTTATATTTTGTTGCTATGTAAACCTGCTTCTACAAGTCATTTCGTGCATAATCTGGAGATTGTTCTCTAAACATGTTTTGTTATACATGTCTTGCTCTATCCACTCATGCCCCTTGTTGCATTTATAGACTACTGTAGCTTGTAGTAATCTTGCTCCAAAGTTGCTTGAAAATGTTGTTGTCAGCCTGTTAACATGAGGTTCAGTTTTGGCCATATGCTTTTCTAGTGATCCAAGCACCCTATGAACTTGCTATTGCCATGTTTAGCTTCACACACATGTCTTCTTACTGTTGGTTGCCTTGCCATGCCATATATTTATCTGTGGTGAGTGGTTCTAGCTCACCAACATGCTTATTGTTGTTCCTGCCATGTATGAATCTGTAATATAACTTGCCATGTTTACATGGGTGCCATCATATTTTCCGTGCCCTTTTGGCTCTTGGTCAGTAAGTGACTTTTGATCTATGATTTTAGTAGATTCATGACATGCCTTTGTTTGCCATGATAAGTTCCTGTAACATGTTGTTTGATAGCTCTAAACATTGCAACCTGATATTATTTCCTGATAAGTCTGAAACTGTTATTATTTGCAATCTTACCATGTCTTTTTGAGCATGTTCTAGTTGTTTCTGGAGATAGCTCAGTGTTCATGTTTTGTTATGCTTTACCTATACTTCATGCCCATGCCTTTTGTTTTTATCTTGGGGTGCTGTAGCATATTGTTTTGATGCTTGCAAGATGCCTAGTTGCTATTTTGGACAGATTGTTGTTATAACTTGTATAGAGTGTATGTGTTGAAACGTCGCTCCGTTTTGAGTGTGCTCTATATGAAACTTGCTTGATTTTGCATGTAGTTTTCATTTTATCATGTTGCATCCTTGTTTTGAGGTGTTTGCTTGATGTTTGTATGCATTTTGCATCAATGCCATGCTTAACTTGTTTTGCTCATATCTTCTAGGCCGTAGCTCCGAATCTAATGAACTTTATATGTAACTTGACTAGAATTTCGTGTAGATCATCTTGGTGCATCTTAACTTGCTGTTTAACAACTTGAACATAAGGTTTATTCAGTTCTGGAATAATTTCGAAATTTGCATATGAGGACTTACCGGAATTGTTATATGTTGTTCCCGGCCTCATTTAAACTTGCCTTGATGTGTTGTTCTTGTTTGCATCATCTCTTGCCATGAGTAGCTTCATGTAGCCTTGTCATGCATCATGATTGTTGTGCATCATGTCTTGCCTATGTGTGGTGTGTTTACCATGTTGTGTGGTTCTTCTCAATAGTTCCCGTTTCGTTGCGATCGTGAGGATGCGTTCGACTACGTGTGGTTCGTTTTCGTGGCTTCATCTTCTTCATGGACTCGTTCTTCTTCCTAGCGGGATTTCAGGCAAGATGACCGCTACCCTGGATCTCACTACTATCATTGCTATGCTAGTTGCTTCGTTCTATCGCTATGCTGCGTTACCTATCATTTGCTCTTCAAGCCTCCCAAATTTTCATGAACCTCTAACCTTTGACACCATTCCTAGCAAACCGTTGTTTGGCTATGTTACCACTTTGCTCAGCCCCTCTTATAGCACTGCTAGTTGCAGGTGAAGATGAAGATTGCTCCATGGTGGACAGGGTTATGTTGGGATATCACAATATCTCTTATATTATTAACGCATCTATATATTTGGTAAAGGGTGGAAGGCTTGGCCTTATGCCTGGTGTTTCGTTCCACTCTTGCCGCCCTAGTTTCCGTCATACCGGTGTTATGTTCCTGGATTTTGCGTTCCTTATGCGGTCGGGTGATTTATGGGACCCCCCTGACAGTTCGCTTTGAATAAAACTTGTTGTAGGATCGAAAGTATGTCTAGAGGGGGGGTGATTAGACTACTTGACAATATAAAAATTCAGCCTTTTGATAAAGACAAGTTTTTGGCAGATTCACGATTATGATCAAGTCAAGTATCACCCTACACATGCAATTCTAGAGTATTGGCAGCGGAAAGTAAATTGCACATGTAGTAAAGAGAGGTGGAGAAGAGCAAACGCAATTTGGAGACACGGAGATTTTTCTCGTGGTTCCGATAGGTGGTGCTATCGTCAATCCACGTTGATGGAGACTTCAACCCACGGAGGGTAGCGGCTGCGAGAGTCCACGGAGGCTCCACCCACGAAGGGTCCACGAAGAAGCAACCTTGTCTCGCCATCATGGCATCGCCCACGGAGGACTAGCCTTACTCGGGGTAGATCTTCACGAAGTAAGCGATCTCCTTGCCCTTACAAGCGTCTTGGTTCAACTCCACATCTTGTGGAGGCTCCCAGCGACACCTAACCAATCTAGGAGGCACCACCCTCCAAAAGGTAATAGATGGTGTTGATGATGATGAACTCCTTGCTCTTGTGCTTCAAATGATAATCTCCCCAACACTCAACTTTCCTCACTGATTTGGCTGTGGTGGAAGAAAGGATTGAGTTGAAAGCAACTTGGGAAGGCTAGAGATCAAGCTTCATATGGTGGGAGTGGAGCAACTTGATCTCAACACAAGGGTAGGTAGTTTTCTTCTCGAAATGTAAGGTAGGAGTGGTAGTTCTTTCGATGGCTCTCTCCACGAATGAAGAGGGGGTGGAGGGTATTTATAGCCTCCACACAAAATCCAACCGTTACACACATTTGACCAATCTCGGTCGGACCGAAGTTGACAACTCGGTGAGACCGAAAGTTCAAATCTTGTGAGCGTTGGGATTTTCAGTGGGACCAAAAATACAATCTCGGTGAGTCCGATTCTTCCAAAGACTAGGGTTTGCCAATCTCGGTGGGACCGGCTTCATCATCTCGGTGACACCGATTTGATGTGAAGATTCTGAAGCTTGGCAACACTAGTTTCGGTGAGACCGAGTTCGAATCGGAAAATCCGAAATTTCTAGGGTTTGGCTTTGTGGCTGAGGTGGTTCATCTCGGTGTGGTGAGTTTAGGAAATCGGTGGGACCGAGATTACTTATGAGTGTATGTTGGAATGAAAGATTGCTGATGGTTTGGGAGATGTATCACTAAGCACTTTGAGCAACCGGATCATTAACATAACCTCATCCCTTTTAATAGTATTGGCTTTCCTATAGACTCAATGTGATCTTGGATCACTAAACCAAAAATGGAGTCTTGAGCTTTTGCCAATGCTTGCCTTAGCATTTTGAGGGTCCACTTCTTCAGTCATTGCCATACCCATATCACTGAACTTTCTGAAATGATTCTCAAGAAACTATTAGTTCAATGATATATATGTTGTTATTAATTACCAAAACCACCCGGGGATTAGTTGCACTTTCACTTGTCCAGCAAGGCCCAACCTTGGTTTTACCATTTGCCTCACCACCACCTACTTTTTCCCTTGGGAGTCGCTCTCTCGAGGGTCATGTGACACCCCAAAATTCTGACCTTGTTTTATCAATTAAATTTTTGCCAGGAAATTTAAACTTTTATTTTTGGGCTCCCTTTTTATTTTTGAAACTTTTTCTCCCTTGCTATTATGGAGTTTTCCCCATAGAGAAAACTTTTCAAATATGTTATTGGACTTGTTTAACCTCTCAAGAAAAACTTTTCTTTTATTGGTAGAACTAATTACATAATTATTTTTGCTTGACCTTTATTTTCTTGAAAAATGGTTTTCAAGGTTATATGGCCCTATTTGAACTACAACCATTTGATATATTTATCTAAAAATCCCACAAAAATTTGGAGATGTCATGTGATGTTTTTAATCACTTTTATACAAAAATACCTTTTATTCTTGAAATATGTTGAGCTCTACACCCAATTTTCTTCTCTGGTCCAGAGAGCAATTTTGCACTACAACCTATTTAAATATCTCTTTAAAACTTATACCAAAATTATGGGATGTCAGTAGGAGCATATTATTCCACTTTGTGCAAAAACCCATTTGTGTCCTTTGAAAGTTTTGAGTGAATCAACCTCTTCTCCATTCTGGTCCAACATGATGGATTGTACAGCATCCATATTATTTCTTACTCCTTGACCATATATTATTTCTCCTACTTGTAGTACTCCATGTTAAACCCTTAAGTCCAGGAGAGTGGACCCATTGGATGATTCCAAGTGCTTGCAACAATGCCATTTTGCTTTCTGTTCAGAATTGAAGTTTTGCAAAACTTGCACTAGCAAGTTTCTCCTTTCTGCAAACTAACTTCACCACTCCCTCTTTCATCCACAGAGACACTAGTCTGGAAGTTTTGGCCACTCCAAGAATAGCCTAGGTGCCTTTGGCATTTTGACAAACACCTAGAGCGCATGGACTAGATTGGCATGATCTCAAGTCTACACTATGAACTTGGCCACCTGACCGAACCACCTTGTCCATTGAGTCTCCCTCTATCAATGACCTAGTCCTGTGGCCTGCCACCCTCACCTGCGACCTGTAGCATGCCATGGAATTTCGCCGAGCACCTGGTGGGCGTGCTCTGGGCGCGCCCAGAGCGCGCGTTTTGCACGTGCATGCGCCCGAGCCGCCGCGTCGCGCCGCCGTGCCACCTACCCGCTCGCCTCTGAGCTGCACCCGACCTCATCCACTCGCAGAACGCCAAGCCACGCTTAGCAACCTCTGGCGCCGCCCGACAGAGCTTTTGGCGGCACACCGACGATCAGAAGCGCCTGCTGCATGGTCGGCGCCGCTAAGCCACCCGGCTCGCCACAGCCCTAGCACAGCCCGAGCTCATCCGCAAGGGCGTCGCCTAGCCCTCGTCGTCGCCACGACGCCCTACGGCTACAGAAAGACGGTCGCCGACGAGCTTATCCATGGCCGCCGCGGAAGCGCCTTGCCTCGCCTATAAAAGGAGGCCCCCGAGCTTCCCCGAGCACGCAGGCAACCTCAGGCCACCCCAATGACACCCCCACAGCCCGCAATCGTCCGGGAAACGTCGTCTTCCTCATCTCCGGCAACCACGGCCGCCGCCACTACCTCGTCCATTCCGGCGCCACCAAAGCCTCTCCCTCCCATTTCTCTTCGCCAAGAACACCTCCGCCCCTCCAGGAACCCAACCCCCTGCTTAATTTTGATCGGGAACCACTTTCGCCCCAAAACCACTCCGTCACCGAAGCTCCCTCCGCCGCGGAGCTCGCCGCCGACGAACCCCTCCGTCCCCGCCGGCCAGTCGACCACCGGGAGGACCGCCTAGGAGAGGTGGATCCATCCCTGGCCTCGGATGCCCTCGACGAGCCTCCATTCGCCGGCGACGATCGCCGGAGCCCCCGCCTCTGTTCGGCCAGAGGAGGAAGGAGGCGGGGGAGACCGGTCAAACCTGACTAGTGGGCCACCTAGGACCCACTGTCAGTGACCCACTCCGCCGGTCCACGTGGTTAAGTGAAAGCGTAAAATACCAAGTATGTAACCCTACTTAGAAAGTGTTGGGGATATTACCACTAGGTGTAAACCGGCCCAGCTTGGGCCGGGTTAACTCCGCTAGTAGTATAATCATGGAAAGGCCCAAGGCATGTAGTTGGTTTAGAATTTGTAGCCGTAAACCGGCCTGATATATAACTTGTGTTGTAAGTTAGGAATAGAGATACCAACGGGATACGAATATGAACGGTTGGGACTCTATAAACCGGTGGCGTCACTCGTGTATATAAAGGGACAACCGGCTGACGGTTCAAAAACAGACAACCACAACTTGAGCCTAAGCGAAGCTTATTTGCTCCTAGCCATCGAGACTACATCAATTCCATCACAACTAGGCGTAGGCTTTTACCTTCATCGAAGGGCGAACTAGTATAAACCCTCGTGTCTTTGTGTCGCTTTAACCCCTGCAAGTAAACCCGTAGCGATGGCTCCACGACTAAGTCCTTACGCTAGGACATCTGCCGTGACAAATCCACGACAGTTGGCGCCCACCGTGGGGCTATTGCACGATGGTTTGGCGATCTTGGAGGGCAAGCTCAAAGGGCTCGAAGGCTACGTCGTGGGCGGATGACCAAGAGTCGTCGCGGCGGATCTACATCGGCGATCTTGGATGGGGTCGAGGCGATTCAATCGAATATGGATACGGGTCCCCTTGGTGGCATACACGTCTTCATCGGCAAGACCGGAGGGCTTGGACCTGAGCCGGACACCTGCACCGACTTCGTCGAGACGGCTCATCGCGCGCGACCAGCCCGGGCTAAACCGGCCGTGAAGCATGTCTTCGTTGGAGCCACCCATGGAGGGAGTATGATGCGGTTTGAACGCGGTGGCGAGACCGTCGTTTACTCGGTGATGAATCTTCAGCGGGAGAGACCGAGTCATTATGCGGCTGCGGGATGATATGATCGGTGGATATTCCGGCGGTGGCGATATTCGGACCCCCAAGCCAGCTAAACCGGATCGGTGTGTTCATGGCCGGTACGCAGGCTGCAAACCTTTCTTCAACCGCGGCAGCAATGTTTTCCGGTTCAGCAGCGGCAGCAGGGGCAGGAGGCCCGGTGCGTCCGCCGGTTCAAGTTTTGTCAGATCTGTTTGATGCGCTAGCAGCGCTCATGGCTGAGGATAACCCTGCAGATCAGGAGGCCCATAACGCAGAAATTGCGAAGGTGAAAGAGCAGATCACGCAAGCCAAAGCGGATCTAGCGGCAGAGAAGGAGCGCATGGCCGCAGAGCGGGCCGCTTTAGATGCACAAGCTTACAAACTCATGCTTGACCAGAGCGCGTCGCAGAGGTGTTAAGCGGAAATCGGATCGCGCTGCCATCGAGTTTGACCCGAAACCTCTTCAGACCCGGGCGGACCCGATAACCCGCCCGGCCAGGAGAGTAAGCGGATTGAGGCACCGGGAGCAGAAGCAACGGTCCAACGCGCCCGATGGAGCCCCGCGGCGGAATCGGTGATTCCTCCGCGATCTGAGCGCCCGGGCCATTACTCTAACCCTATGGACAACCTTGTTGCGGCTGCCGCACGATTGGAGGCGATCCCAGTCGAAGGAGATTCCCCACAAGCTGTTGAGACACGCCGGGTTAAGGAGCTTCTCGGACTGCGATCCGGCGAAGCGTATTCATACAGCCGTGATCGGATTCACTCTCGCCCGTCAAGCGAATTCTGGCGAGCGCATGGATGAACAAGCCTGTCAAATGTAGCGAGGCCGTGAAGCGGCCGAGGCAATCACCAGATAAGCGGCGCTTCGTAATGCTCGGGAGGTGGTGGATCGGGCCCGCACGCAGGAGGCCGAGTTAGCGGCCGAGGATGATCTTGGTCAACACACACGGTTCACCCTACCACTTTTGCGGTCGAGCGTCGCATCCGCTCTGGAGTGCCTGTTTAACCCCGCTCACGCAATGTGCGTCGCCTAAGGATTTTAAGGGCCAGCGCAAGGTGCCAAACTACACCTGCAGATCTATCCCCCTGGCGTGGGTTGAAAGTTATGAGATGGCCATGGAGATCTTTGGATGTTGATGAGGCAGCGTGTGCAAAGTACTTCACCATGATGATGGAGGCACAGCCGTGCTTGGTTGAAAAGCTTGCCGCCCAATTCTATCAGTTCATGGGGTTCGATTCTGGGCCCGGTTTATCCGAATTTCAAGGATACATGTAAGCAGCCCAAATCCATAGTGGACACGGCAGCTTGCGTTCGGGAAGAAGAAGTCGACAACCCGTTGGAGTGCGCCGTGTGTGCGAGATTTTGCACTCTTGACCGGATCAATCTTGACTCGGCGATCATCACATTGGAAAGCAAGCTGCGGTTTGAGCCTCTGAAACTTAAGCTGGGGCGTATGAAGCGGTTACGCAATGATCGGGAACCCTCATGACCGCTTTGGTAAAATATGCCGATTCGAGACGGTACCAAGGATCTGGCGATTGATGACGAAGCAGGAAGGGAAAGAAGAATGGCAACTCAAGCAGCGACATTTCAAACGGCGGGTAATGGAAGCGGGGGCAAGCGCAAGGCTGATGGTAATCCGGTTCGTAGCCAATACTAATGCGCAGACGAGAGGCCATGGTGGCGAGAGGCAAAGCGAATCGGGGTCCAAATCTGGTGCAAACCGTTTGAATTACTTGTTGAATCAGCCTTGTCCCAAGCAGGGACGAAAGAATCCCCATCGAATCATCTTTGGAAAGATTGTTATATCATGCAAGAGTTCAAAATTCCGATGCTTTCGATATGACCGGGATCGGGGTGGTTCAGGATCCGGTTTTCATGGGCGGGTCGGGGCCAGACTTCGGTTCGAGGGCATAACCGAGGCAATTTCAATAACGGAGTAATCAAGGTAGCCAGCAGCAGCGATCGAGCTATCGAGCCAGCCAAAGCAGTTGAATGGCGGGCGGTATCATGTTTTCACAACCAGCTTGGACAAGCGGGATCGAAAGCTTCACAAGCAGGCGATAAATTCATTGAACCGGCTTTGCCACGGTACTTGCGTTGGTCGAGCAGCCTATCGTATGGGCGAGAGGACCATCCCCGGGTTGATAATCCGGGTCGGTGGCTTTGGTGGTAGATCCCGGGTTGGGGCTATAAGTTTACTAAGGTACTTATGGATGGAGGAAGCGGTATCAATATATTATATTATGACACTTTCCGTCGCATGGGCCTCACAGATAAAGATCTCATACCGTCAATACGGTGTTCCATGGTGTAGTGCCGAGCAAATCTGCTTATCCTATTGGCAAGATAACCTGGATGTGGCCTTTGGAGATGAGCATGATTCGGTGCGAAAAGCTAACCTTTGAAGTGGTGAAAATCCGGAGCCCATATCATGCCTTATTTGGAACGGCGGCTTATGCTAAGTTCATGGCACGACCTTGTTATATATACTTGCAGCTCAAAATGCGGGTTACAAAGGAACAATAACGGTGCATGGAAGCCGCCGAGTCGCTTTGGAATGTGAGGAAGGAGATGCAGCTTATGCAGAGACGGTCATGCCACGGAGGAGTTGAAATTTTATAAGGACAATGTTGATCCGGCAGATATGACCCCTTTGAAGAAGCCTACTACGAGCATGAATCGGATCTGAAATTTAAATCGGCAATTGAAACCAAGCTTGTTGACTTTGTGCGGCGATTCGTCCAAGCAGTTCCTTGTCGGTGCCAACTGGATCCCAAATAGGAAGGCGCGCTCATCGAGTTCATCCGTGAGAACCGGGACCTCTTTGCATGGAAGCCATCTGACATGCCGGGTGTACCGAGGGAACTCGCTGAGCACACACTTAATGTGGATCCTAAGTATAAACCGGTAAAACAGTTCCTCCGCCGGTTTAACGAAGAGAGGCGCAAGGCCATTGAGGAAGAGGTAGCCAGGCTCCTGGCGGCTGGCTTTATCATTGAGGTGTTTCATCCAGAGTGGCTTGCTAATCCGGTGCTGGTCCTTAAGAAAAACGGCACCTGGCGTATGTGTGTGGACTACACAGATCTCAACAAGGCCTGCCCAGCAGATCCTTTTGCTCTCCCCCGCATCGATCAGATTATTGATGTCACGGCGGGATGTGGCGTTTAAGTTTTTGGGCGCATACTCGGATATCATCGAGATCAAAATGGCGATTAAGGACCAGGAGAAGACGGCGTTTATAACTCCCTTTGGAGCCTTACGCTATGTATCTATGCCTTTTGGGCTTAAAAGTGCCTAGGCCACTTATCGGCGGTGTGTCTGAAATTGCTTGCACCGCAGATTGGGCGCAATGTGCACGCTTATGTAGATGACATTGTGGTGAAATCAAGACAGAAGGAGACACTGGTGGAAGATTTGAAGGAGACCTTCGACAACTTGCGCATTTACAAGATGATGCTTAATCCGGGCAAATGTGTGTTTGGTGTTCCGGCTGGCAAGTTATTGGGGTTCCTGGTGTCTAACAGGGGAATCAAGGCCAATCCGGAGAAAATTAAAGCCATCACTTCCTTGGCTAAACGAAGTGCATCAGCGATGTTCAACGCTGGCGGGCGGATTGCTGCATTGAGCGGTTTATCGGCCGCCTCGGAGAAGGCCATCCCTTATACTAGATCTTTGAGGAAAGCAGATACTTTAAATGCAGAGTCCATTGCTGATAAACCTTTGAGGATCTAAAGCGGCAATTGGCCAACCCACCTGTTCTTGCGGCTCCGGTTGACAAGGAGCCACTGTTGTTATATGTGGCAGCCAATGCTCAAGCAGTGAGCGTGGCCATTGTGGTGGAGCGCAAGGAGGCAGGAAAAGAGTATCCGGTTCAAAGGTCGGTTTATTATATCAGCGAGGTGCTTATTGAGTCCAAACAGAGATATCCGCATTGGCGAAGCTAGTCTATGGCGTTTTATGGCGGCGGAAATTGAAACAATATTTCCAAGGACACCCTATTACGATGGTTAGTTCAGCTCCTTTAGGTGACATCATCTGAAGCAGGGAGGCGACTTCGCGGATTAGGAAATGGGCCATCGAGCTTGGGCCACATGGGCTAAAGTATATACCGCGCTGCGGTGAAGTCACAAGCCCTTGTTGATTTCATTAACGATCGGACGAGTTACAAGCACCGGAGGAGAAGCGGATCACACATCTTGGACTATTCATTTTGACGGGTCGAGGCAATTGGAAGGCTCGGGTGGAGTCGTTTAACTTCCCACAAGGTGATAAGTTTTATTCGTTCTCCGTTTAATGTTCCCTATACTAATAATGCAGCTGAGTCTGAAGCCTTGCTCCATGGCCTCCGGATGGCTAAGGGGATGAACTTAAGCCGGGTTAAGTGCTTTGGGGACTCGGACCTGGTGGCACAGCAAGTCTCTGGCACTTGGGATTCTAAGGATCCCCTCATGGCGGCGTATCGTCGAGAAGTGGATAATATCGCGAGTTGTTTCAAGGGCTATCAAGTGGATCATGTGGATCGCGGAAGAGCGAAGCGGCGGGCGCTTTAAGCTGTTTGGGTTCTCGGCGTAAACGGTTCCCCTAATGTCTTCCTAGGCGTTTTGCACAATCCGTCGGTTCAGCTCCTGGTGAAGCGGATTTGGCAATTCTGATCCGAGTCTCGATTGGTGGCAGCATTACATGCTATTCGGATTGGACGGTTCCTTACCTTGCATATATGACTTGAGGAGAATTACAGACGATAAGGTTACGGCTAGGCGGATAATCTGGCGCTCCAAGTCTATAGCGATTCTTAATGGTGAGTTGCATCATTGCGGTGTTTGAGGCGTTTCAACGCTGCGTTTCCCCGAGGAAGGTTGTGAAATTCTCGAGAAATCCATTAAAGGAATTGCGGGCATCACGCGGTTCAAAGTCCACAGTGGCGAAGGCATTCCGTCATGGATTTTCTTGGTTAGCTGCTCATCTTGATCACGGAGGACTTGGTCAAACTGTGTGATGGATGTCGAAATTCTCGAGGCGGGCTCATGTACGCGCGAGGAGCTGCGGATGATCCCAATAACGTGGCCGTTTGCGACACAGGGGCTGGATATGGTTGGGCCTTTTAAGCGATCCAAAGATAAGAAGACCCACTGTTGGTGGCGATGAACAAGTTCACCAAATGGGTTGAAGCGGAACACGTCGATAAGTGTGATGCGGCAACGGTGTGTAGTTCATCAAAAGGTGATTTTCGGTTTGGCTTTCCACGGTATCATTCTTGACAATGGCACTAATTTGTCCAAGGGGCTATGAAAGAATTACGTGACCGTGAGCATATCCGGCAGCGTATCATCGATGGCGCACCCCAGTCCAATGGGCGGCGAGCGTGCTAATCAGAAATCTTGCGCGGCATCAAACCCGACTTCGGTTCCATTACGAGAACGCCGAGTGCTGGGTTGAGAGCTCCCATCGGTGCTATGGAGTATCAATACTCGCCAAACGGTCTCGGCTACACACCTTTCTTCATGGTTTATGGGCGAAGCGGTTCTTCCCAGTGATATCAGACACGATTCGCCCCGTGTAGCGGCTTATGTTGAAGCGGACAACGAGGTGGCACGACAGGACGCTTTGGACCTATTGGATGAGGGCGTGATATAGCAGCCGCTCGTTCGGCGATTTACCGGCAAGATCTTCGTCGTTATCACAGCCGCGGGTTAAAACGAGCCTTCGGGAAGGAGATTTGGTGCTTCGCCTCATCAAGACCGAACGAGATATGCACAAGTTATCCCGCCTTGGGAAGGGCCCTTTGTGGTCGACAGAATCTACACAATGGTTCCTACTATCTGGTTGATATTCGAGAGCATAAAGACTCACGTACGTCAGAGGAGGAGACCAACAGGCCGTGGAATATAGCTCATCTTCGACCTTACTACACATGAGTCATCGGCTCAGTTTATGTACATAGCATGACAATGTATATATTATCTTCGATATAATAAAAATCAGGGCCTTAGCTAAAAGCGGGGTCTCTGTCTTTCTTCTCATGTGTGGTTACATGGAGTGCTTCTGATTTTAAAGCGGCCTCCGGTTTACCCCTTGATAGTTATATTTATCACTTGGGGGCTTGGTCGTATCCGAACCAATGCAACACCTCTTGATAGGCGAAAGCCACCAGATCATTGGGGACACGGTCATGTACGAACGGTCACGCCTCTTGAGTCGGCCAATAGGGCCAGCGCCACTTGGAGGCTTGGTCGAACCGAACCAATGTTATGCCACTTGGCCGGCGTACTCGCCAAGAGTCTTTTGGGGACCTGGCCGACTAGCACCATCGCTACGCCTTCGGGGGGCTTGGTTGCGTCTGACCATGGTAATGCCATCTGACCAGCTCCATGAAGCTTTCTTTTTGCAAAGAGTTATTGCCTTTGTTGCCATATTTGGTATTTGATTTTTGTTGCGTTTTTTAACCCGACGAATATTTTTATCCGGTTTAGCTGTCAGTAAAAACTGACAGAACACGGTTTGATGTTATACCGAAGTTTTTCTTTTTCCGGTTTACCTTCTTCCGGTTCATCCTTATGGAAAAACATGGGGACTTGTGCTGATTCAGTACGCCTATGTGGGAGTTATCGTTTCCCCAAAGGGTCCTGATTTTTAAAGGCCTCCGCTTCACGATTGGCTATGCCAGCGTCATGCCCAAATACGGCAGGTATTTGTATCACATACTAATTGATTTTCAATACACAATATCTATTGAATGCCAAAAACCGGCTGGCGGTGTCACCGCCGCCGAGGTTCAATTTTTTGGTTGCAGGGGAAGTGAATAGAACAAAAGTTTCCTCGATGCACGAAGGCATACCCAGGCAGCAAGTTTTGTCTAAGGCTATTACAAAGGCGGCGCGATGCCGAATGTGATCATTGTTCTTTGAAACAAACCGGCTACCGGTTCAAAACTATTCTTCATCCTCCGCCGCTTCAGCGTCTTCATCTCTACCCATCGGCTGGAAATCCACAGAAGTCCAGTCGATTCCCATCAGCGCTTGGAAAACAGCTTCTTCTCGAATCAGAGATGACGGTTCAATGTCAGGAGCATAAGTGTGCTTACGGATTGGAGGGATCAAGTTTTCCGGTTCAAAGGTTGGAGCGGAAACACGCTTATTACGATCATTGTATTGGGCTTGGTAGTGCTCGGATCGACTATACGCCAATTGACAAGCCAGTGGGCGTACCGCACGGTTTATCGCACGCAAGTCCTCTTCATTAAAATCCGAGCCATCTTCTTTCACACTGGGATAGCCCTGAGCTGCTTCCACAGGATCAAAATCCGGCACCCAGGCTTTAGCTCGGATCAAGGCATTGATGGCTCCGGTTCGAGCAGCAGATTTCTTCACCTCTTCAATCCGGGAAGGAAGGATGGATAGCCGGTTCAAGGTGTCTTGGATCAGGGACGGCGCTGGGTTATTATGTGACATGGTGGTAATCACACGCTGGGCTCCGGTATATAACTG
This sequence comes from Aegilops speltoides, assembly GCA_021437245.1. Classification (NCBI taxonomy): domain Eukaryota; kingdom Viridiplantae; phylum Streptophyta; class Magnoliopsida; order Poales; family Poaceae; genus Aegilops; species Aegilops speltoides. Next base: position 71,723 of record JAHHZJ010001872.1, read on the forward strand.
CTCCACTAAAGTGTAGACAGCTTTCAGCTTCTTCCGCACGTCATTACCCAAGTGCCCAAGGCGCGTGCCTGCATATGATGACAAGGTACTTTTAAACCGGACTACTGGTGCAGCAGGATAAGCATATTACACTTATTCACAGGGAACTTACCGAAGATGGCTGCCGTCATAGAATGCACTTGCAGCTTTACGGCTGTCAGATCATCCACCACCGGTTTAAGGGCAGCTTCAGCATTCTCAGCCCGTTTGAGCAAGTTGGCCTTTTCGGTGGCCCAGACCGTCTGTTCTTTCTTCATATTTTCCTTCACCTGTTCTGTAGCAGTCAAGGCACTGTTTAGCTCTTTCTTGGCTTTGTCTGTCTCGGCCTGCTGGGTTTTTAATGCCGCCTGTAAATCGGCAATCCGGTCGTCCTTGATTTTCACCTCAGCCTGTGAATTGACAGTAAGATCAGCCAACAAATAAAGTTCAAGTCTCAACCACACAACATAGTTATATGCTTGACACTTGGGGGCTAATGTGCCTTCAAATTTTCTACTACTAATACATGGCAAAGTCCCAAGTTCAATACGGGTATTCAACTCGGCACTTGGGGGCTAATGGCTATTTGATTCTATTAAAGTTTTTTGGAGTACCGGTTTAAGTATGCATACTTAAACCGGCCCTGGTGGCTATGAGGGAAGATTGCAAAGTCTATCAAGGAAAACTATCAAGTACCAGTTTGATCAAAGATTGTAAACCGGCCCTTGGGGGCTACAAGGATTACTATATTGGTAATAAGGAAAGGAGCGTTACCTCAAACTTGTCTCTCATCAGTTTCACCAAGCCAGCTTCATAGTCACGGCTACTGTAAAGCCGGTTTAGATAACCGGAATGAAGGTCTTGAGCGCTCATATCAGCGTATGTTTCCAGCTCTACATTCCACTTTCCTTTGTTAAAAGCGGAAGAGTCCTCTTTCACGATATCGGGTTAGAGTTGCAGCATTCCCGGGTCGAGTGGCCCGTTCGATGATTACAACGTCGTCATCCTTGATTCGACGGATCGTGTAAACACCTGTTTGATTGGGCTGTGAGGATTTTCAAACCGGACGATGCAGGCGGCTGGATCAACGAGACATTGAAACGATCATGAGCCTCTCCTCGGGAATCACATCTTCTTGAACCGGGGATCACTTGGAATGTCTTCAAAGGTAACATTTTGAGATCTGCCGCTTTGCTCATGATCAAGCGGCAGCCTCTTGACTGTTTTCTCCAGCGAGCTTTCTTGCTGGGTTTCGGTTTGGTTACGAAGAAACAAAAGATTCAGAAATAAGGCATATACATTCTGAAGAAATTGACAAATGTATGGCGTTTTGACTTACCCGACAGCTATCTTCAATGGTGGAAGCTGAGTGGCGGACGATTCGCGGATGATGAATGAAGTGACCGATAATGGTCGGACGGATTAAGAGGTTGTGGAATAAACCGCTTTGGAATTTAAGGCAATAAAAGGTTGGAAACCTCGGTGCGGCGCTTCGAGCGGGCTGTTTAGTAAACCGGCAGAGGTAACTACATCATTGTCTTGGGTTGTCTGGCGGGCCTCATGCTCTTTGTGTCTTCATAAAGTTTGGGATCCAAGTGAGGAAGAGGGTGAGAAAAGTTAACTTTCCGGTTTGCCGTGAAATTTTAAGCGAAGGTAAGTTTGTTGAATCGGAAGAGAGAATGGTTACTTGACAAATCCAGCGTTTTTGGCTTGGCGTCATCGACAAGCATCGTCATCAATAAGGCGTGTAAAAACAAGCCAAGAGAGTCAAGTTCGGATTACCCACATCATCGCCGATGGCGGATCGAGACAAGCGGTGGTTTTCCTCTTGTGGGCGGACTTCTTAACAACCTTTGTTTTGGGCGGTTTGCCGCCTTGCCTTGTCCGCTTTGTCTTGAGAGAGTTTTTGCTCCAAAATGGATTATCACCTGGATCGAAATAATTGGGAGTTGGAAGTATGAAAGCAATAGCAGTATTTAATGATGGACTTGATCGAGGCTTACCGCAGGAGGTGCGTTGAAGGTGCGATGAGAGCCAAGCGGTTTGGGCACAAAGGTGCTCCGGTTCATTCAGCATTTTCCTCATGAATCCGTGACTTCATCTTGAGCAGTTCGAGTTTGGTGTGTCGGAGTGGGTCATCGGCGCTGCGATATCTTGGCACATCAAACCGAACGCCGGCTCGAGGCAATATACCCCAAGATAACCAGCAGCATGCGGATCGATCGATCAAACCGTTGGCCATGAAGGCCCGAAGCTTGGATAATTGTGTAGCATATTTGCTTCTCTCTTTGGCGATCAATCGTTGCGGAAAGAGATGGGTGTTCTTGAGCCGCTCGGGCGAAAAGCGGGTAAAGGATTTTCACCTTGGGAAGTGTCTTTGCAGATAGAACCAAGTTGCGTTCCACTCTTTGGGATGAGTGTGGAGTTTGGCGTGGGGATAAGTGATCTCCTTCCTCTTACGGATAGCCATACCGCCCAATTCGGTATTGGGGCCATCGGTGAATCGATGCTGACGGTTTAGGTGGAAGAGATCCTGAACAATTCAACGAAGGATCCTCTTGCGGATATGCTTGAATGACACTTGAAAATGGCACGGGTTAGTATGAATTGGGGCCGATATCTTGGGGACGGAGTTGAAAGTTGGCCATCACGTCCGGTAAAACTTTGACCAGGCGGTTTGAAACCCGGAGCAGGTGATCCGCAAAACTACAACTTCACCTTCACGAGGTGTGGGAGGACATTCCTCTCCGGGAACCCTCAATGGATGGTATTTGGTCATCTAAAGCGCCAATCGACACTAACTCATTCAGTTGTGTCTCGAGAGGCAGGGAAGGACCCGATTGCATTCAGTACACTGTTTGGCCATCATAAGATCTACAAGGAGAAGGATCCGGTTTAAGAAGGTGTTTACCGCAGAGTGGTTGATTTAAACTATGATAAACGGAGGCATTTCCTCTGAGTCGATCGTTATGATATGATGATGAGATATGGTGGCGGTTCAACAAGGGGACTAATGGTATTTGGTGCGGTTTAGCAATTTTTACTATGATGGGTTAAACCGCCTAATCTTGGCCGAAGGTAATGGACGAAACAGGTTTCACAAGATTTCATGTTTATTATGGATCAAGCGAAGCCAAAGAAAGCGAAATCGCCACGAGTAAAGAAGAAGCAAGAAATGCATTATAAGGTATATGTAGATATATGCAGAAAATCTATGGGATTAAGTTGAGAAAGTGCAGCGAATATGCAGGATCCGTCGCTTGGTGCAGAACGGGATTCATAGCATGGCTCAAAAGTTAGAAAGATGAAAACATACGAAGAACGTGGCATGAAGCTTGAACCCTAGGAACAGATCTAAGGTAAGGGAGCAGGTGAAGAAGGGTAAGAGATTTACGGAAGCAGAGGAGATGCGGAGAAAGGCGCAGTGTTACGGTTCGTGCGAGGTTGATCTGCATGCCTAGGGCCGAAGCAGATGTTGATGACGACACAGACTCCGAAGAAGCGGCGAGGAAGAAGAAGAAGAAGAGAAGCGAAGGAAAAGCAGAATGACCCTTGGTCCTATTTATAAGGAAGTAAAGCTAGGTCAAGTCGTGAATCCGAGGGCGGTCATTAAAGAAGGCGTTATAAAGGATAAACTTCAAGATGATGTTATGCGGTTTACGATGACGAAGCAACGATGTCATGCGGTTTCTGATGATCAAAAGCAATGATGCGAGGCGGTTTATCAAACAAAGAAGATGTCAAGATGAAGGTTCTATGAAGAATTGACATGAACCAGTTCAAATCAATCTGGGGCCTAATGTTGGGGATATTACCACTAGGTGTAAACCGGCCCAGCTTGGGCCGGGTTAACTCCGCTAGTAGTATAATCATGGAAAGGCCCAAGGCCTGTAGTTGGTTTAGAATTTGTAGCCGTAAACCGGCCTGATATATAACTTGTGTTGTAAGTTAGGAATAGAGAGATACCAACGGGATACGAATATGAACGGTTGGGACTCGCAAACCGTGGCGTCACTTTCGTGTATATAAGGGGCGACCCGGCGACGGTTCAAAGACACACAACCAAAACTCAAGCCTAGGCGAAGCTTATTTGCTCCCTAGCCATCGAGACTACATCAATTCCATCACAACTAGACGTAGGCTTTTACCTTCATCGAAGGGGCCGAACTAGTATAAACCCTCGTGTCTTTGTGTCCGCTTTAACCCCTGCAAGTAAACCCGTAGCGATGGCTCCACGACTAAGTCCTTACGCTAGGACATCCGCCGTGACAAATCCACGACAGAAAGCGTATTTCTGCCGAAACGTTTTCCTTTTCTGTTTTATTTAAAAAACAGATTTTGACCAGATTTTTGACTGGTTATATCTTTTTAAATACAACTCCAAATGAATTAATTCTTTTTCCTACCTCTCTAAAATTTCACCTAGTTTATTTTAAGATTTATTTGAAAAAATTTCAGAACAATTTTTGGTGCTGTTTTATTTTGTGTGTTAATTCTTTATATTGCTAAAATAGGATTTTTGGAGAGAGGAGAAAGCATTCAAATGTTTTGGAGTACACCCTACCTTTCCACACATTGAAGGCAAGCATTCTGAACCCCGGCATAATGTTTTTGGGTGTGTTCGTTGACACGTTTATGACACCACCTCAATTCGAAGGACTTGTTATTTCATGTGATAAGATCATTTGCATGGATGCATATTGGTGATTTCCATGCTGTTGGAAATGAGTATACTTGGGATGGTAATCATCCTCATGTATCTTGCATGCATACCGGAGAGGAATCCGGGAAAGCCTCGGCCTTGAGTAGGCGTGAGCTTGTCGCCGGTCTCCGTCGGGACGGTATGTCGGTATGGCATGGTAAGATATACGAGTGTTAGTTGTATTGGTTGACATATATTTGTTATACATGTCATGCAGGAAACTATGAACCTCCTAAGTCGACCATAGACCGAGTCTTGTGCAATAACCCCCATACTTGTTTCAGTACTACCACTCGTCTCTCTGACAAGTAGAGTGCAGTTCGATAAGTTGTCAACCCTTCCTAGCACACACCGCACAGAGAGGCCATGATGGAAGATACGGTTGTAGCTGGTAGGCGAGCCACCTGGTCCGGGGCATGGGTGTTTCGGTTGGGACCGAGAGGAGGCCACCCCTTAGAGCGCTTGTGATATAAATTTGATCCCATGCTACGCGAGGTTGTAGCCTCCCCACTTAGAGTTTGCTTAACAGGTGTCGTGGGTGATTCCAGACACGTGTGAGTTAAGCTGGTGTGTGCAAGTTAGGTGTGTTTTCAACAAAAGACCGTGAGCGGAATTAGTCCCGATGGACTAAAGAAATCCGTTACTCGTGGGTAAAGAGTACACCCTCTGCAGAGATTAAAACCTATTCGAATAGCCATGTCCATGGTTAAGAATTACAGTCTGGGATGGGTCAAGTGTCGGTCTTAGTGTCGGTCTTCGGAGGTGAAGCTGTTAACCAGAACTGGAACAACATGGATTGTGACTGGTGACTTGTGATAATTATGAATATTATTATTGTGGACTAACCGTGATATTATTGTTATTATCGAGTATCTCTGGGATGGTTCTACCTCCGGGATATTCACTATGATTGTTATTTTAAAGCCCTTTATGTGGTGTCGCTCAGACGCCCGACTGTGGCATTTATTTTAAAGCCCTTTATGTGGTGTCGCTCAGACGCCCGACTGTGGCATTTATTTTAAAGCCCTTTATGTGGTGTCGCTCAGGCCCCGATCGTGGCATTTCTTTTAAAGCCCTTTATGTGGTGTCGCTCAGGCGCTTGACCGTGGCATTTCTTTTAAAGCCCTTTATGTGGTGTCGCTCGGGCCTTTGATCGTGGCATTTCTTTTAAAGCCCTTTATATGGTGTCGCTCGGGCCTCGACCGTGGCATTTCTTTTAAAGCCCTTTATGTGGTGTCGCTCAGACGCCCGACTGTGGCATTGCTTGTCATTTATTTCATGAATTTTAATACTACTATGTTATTGCATTTTTATAAATAACTTGCTTGCACGCATCAGAGTTATATTTATCCTTGTGACTGACGTCACGAGCATAAAATATTTTTTCAGCACACCATTGTTATGTTATACCTGTGTTCATAATGTTTGCAGTACATTCAAAGTACTCTTGGCTTGTCCTCGCTATTGTCTTGGCCAGATTTTCTTGCCGGAGAGGATCGACGCGATGACAGCCCGAACCTAAGCAATGGAGATAGCAGCCTCACGAAGATAGGAGTTAACCTGGTCACTGTTCTGTGGGAATTGGAGTCCCATAGACACCGATGATCCACAAACCGCTTCGCCATCAACCACTAGAAACCATTTGTTGTACTCACAGCCGAGAATGGTCTTGTACCACATATTTTATATTTTGCTTGGAATTTCTGTATCAAGTTGGAGCCTCATCAGCTAACAGTAATCCTGGGGCTGATGAGCACGACGGTCTTTTCTGGAAATTTATTACCCGGAAAACCGGTCGTGACAGGTCATCTTTATTTTAGCACCCCGGGCCAGTGCTTGCCTAAGTGCTGGTCCGAACCGAGTAGACTGCGGGGCCCCCTCGGGGAAACTCGAGGTCTGGTTTTACTCGTAGGATGTCTCATCCGGTGTTGCCCTGAGAACGAGATATGTGCAGCTCCTATCGGGATTGTCGGCGCATCGGGCGGCTTTGTTGGTCTTGTTTTACCATTGTCGAATGTCTTGTAAACCGGGATTCCGAGTCTGATCGGGTCTTCCTGGGAGAAGTTCTATTCCTTCATTGATCGTGAGAGCTTGTCATGGGCTAAGTTGGGACACCCCTGCAGGGTTATAAACTTTTGAGAGCCGTGCCCGCGGTTATGTGGCAGATGGGAATTTGTTAATGTCCGGTTGTAGATAACTTGACACCAGATCCGAATTAAAACACATCAACCGAGTGTGTATCTGTGATGGTCTCTTCTCGGCGGAGTCCGGGAAGTGAACACGGTTTCTGGGTTATGTTTGACGTAAGTAGGAGTTCAGGATCACTTCTTGGTCATTACTAGTTGATGACCATTCCGCTTGTTCTCTTCTCGCTCTCTTTTGTGTATGTTAGCCACCATACTTGCTTAGTCGCTGCTGCAACCTCACCAATTTACCCCCTTCCTTTCCCATTAAGCTTTGCTAAGCCTGATACCCATGGTAATGGGATTCTTTGAGTCCTCGTGGCTCTGATTACTACAACAACGATTTGCGAGTACAGGTTATCACGATGATCATGACGCGAGAGCGATGTTGCTTGTTTTGGAGTTTCTTCTTACGCTTCTTGATCGGGGATAGGTTCGGTCGGCTGCCTGGGCTAGCCCGACATGTAAGCGCACCTTGGGGTTCGACAACCATGGACATCGCTTTGGGACTGAAAGCGGTGAGTAATAGTCCATGAACCGGTCCAGAATCGACAAAAACCGCGAGTGTTGATGACCAGCACATAAATGCACCCCGGGGTTTGTCGATAGTGGAAATCACTTTGGGACCCCAAAACTGAGTAATAGTCCAAGAAACGGGTCAGAATCGGCCCAAACCGTGAGTCTTGACGACCAACATGTAAGCACACCTTGGGGTTCGACAACCATGGAAACCGCTTTGGGACACCAAAACGGTGAGTAATAGTCCATGAAAGAGCCCAGAATCGGACAAACCAAGGATTATTGATGAACGATACATAAACGCACCCCGGGGTTCGTCAATCAAGGAAATCGCTCAGGGACCCCAAATCAGTGAGTAATAGTCCATGAAACGGGCCAGAATCAACTAAAACTGGGATTCTTGATGACTGACACGTAAGCACACCTTGGGGTTCAACAACCATGGAAATCGCTTTGGGACCCCAAAACGGTGAGTACTAGTCCATGAAACAGGCCAGAATCGACAAAAACCTCGAGTGTTGATGACCGAATCGTAAACACATCCCGGGGTTCGTTAATCGTGGAAATCACTCCAGGACCCCAAAACAGTGAGTAATAGTCCATGAAACGGGCCAGAATTTGCCAAAAGCTGTGAGTGTTGATGACCCACATAAACGCATCCTGGGATTCGTTAATCGTGGAAATCACTCTAAGACCCCAAAACAATGAGTAATAGGCCATGAAACGGGCCAGAATCGGCCAAAATTGTGAGTGTTGATGACCGACACGTAAACGCATCCCGGGATTCGTTAATCGTGGAAATCACTCCGGGACCCCAAAACAGTGAGTAATAGTCCATGAAACGGGCCAGAATCGGCCAAAACTGTGAGTGTTGATGACCGACACGTAAGCGCAACTTAGGGTTCAACATCTATGGAAATCACTTCGGGACCCCAAAACGGTAAGTAATAGTCCACGAAATGGGTCAGAATTGGCCAAAACTGCGAGTGCTGACGATGGACACGTATGATCGTCAATCGTGGAAATCGCTTTGGCACCCCAAAATAATGAGTAATAGTGCTTGAAACGGACCAGAATCGGCCAAAATCGTGAATGTTGATGACCGACACGTAAACGCACTCCGGGGTTCGTCAACCGTGGAAATCACACCGAGACCCCCAAAACAGAGTTATAGTCCAAGAAACGGCCCAGAATTGGCCCAAACTACGATTGCTGCTGACCGACATGTAAGCGCACCTTGGGGTTCGACAACCATGGACATCGCTTTGGGACCTGAAAACGGTGAGTAATAGTCCATGAAACGGTCCAGAATCGACAAAAACCGCGAGTGTTGATGACCAGCACGTAAATGCACCCGGGGTTAAATCGATCGTGGAAATCACTTTGGGACCCCAAAACTGAGTAATAGTCCAAGAAAGCGGGTCGAATCGGCCAAAGCGGTGAGTCTTGACGACCAACATGTAAGCACACCTTGGGGTTCGACAACCATGAAACCGCTTTGGGACACCAAAGCGGTGAGTAATAGTCCATGAAAGAGCCAGAATCGGACAAACTGAGGATTATTGATGAACGATACATAAACGCACCCCGGGGTTCGTCAATCAAGGAAATCGCTCAGGGACCCCAAATCAGTGAGTAATAGTCCATGAAACGGGCGAGAATCAACTAAAAGCTGGGATTCTTGATGGTGACACGTAAGCACACCTTGGGGTTCAACAACCATGCAAATCGCTTTGGGACCCCAAAGCGGTGAGTACTAGTCCATGAAATAGGCCAGAATCGACAAAAACCTCGAATGTTGATGACTGAGTCGTAAACACATCTCGGGGTTCGTTAATCATGGAAATCACTCCAGGACCCCAAAACAGTGAGTGTTGATGAGTAATAGTCCATGAAATCACGGGACCCCAAAATAGTGAGTAATAGTCCATGAAGCGGGCGCCAAAATTGTGAGTGTTGATGACCCACACATAAACGCATCCCGGGATTCGTTAATCGTGGAAATCACTCCGTGACCCCAAAACAGTGAGTAATAGTCCATGAAATGGGCCAGAATCGGCCAAAACTGTGAGTGTTCATGACCGACACATAAACGCATCCCGGGATTTGTTAATCGTGGAAATCACTCCGGGACCCCAAAACAGTGAGTAATAGTCCATGAAACGGGCCAGAATCGGCCAAAACTGTGAGTGTTGATGACCAACACGTAAGCGCAACTTGGGGTTCAACATCTATGGAAATCACTTCGGGACCCCAAAACGGTAAGTAATAGTCCACGAAATGGGTCAGAATTGGCCAAAACTGCAAGTGCTGACGATGGACACGTATGATCGTCAATCGTGGAAATCGCTTTGGCACCCCAAAATAATGAGTAATAGTGCTTGAAACGGACCAGAATCGGCCAATATCATGAATGTTGATGACCGACACGTAAACGCACTCCGGGGTTCGTCAACCGTGGAAATCACTTTGAGACCCCAAAACTGAGTTATAGTCCAAGAAACGGGCCAGAATTGGCCCAAACTGCGATTGTTGATGACCGACACGTAAGCGCACCTTGGGGTTCGACAACCATGGAAATCGCTTTGGGACCTGAAAACGGTGAGTAATAGTCCACGAAACGGTCCAGAATCGACAAAAACCACGAGTGGTGATGACCAGCACGTAAATGCACCCCGGGGTTCGTCGATCGTGGAAATCACTTTGGGACCCCAAAACTGAGTAATAGTCCAAGAAACGGGTCAGAATCGGCCCAAACAGTGAGTCTTGACGACCAACATGTAAGCACACCTTGGGGTTTGACAACCATGGAAACCGCTTTGGGACCCCAAAACGGTGAGTAATAGTCCATGAAACAGGCCAGAATTGACAAAAACCTCGAGTGTTGAGTGTAAACACATCCGGGGATGTCAATCGTGGAAAATCCATGACCCCAAAAACACATCCCGGGCGAATTTGCCAAAAGCTGAGTGTTGATGACCCACACGTAAACCCATCCTGGGATTCATTAATCGTGGAAATCACTCGAGACCCCAAAACAGTGAGTAATAGTCCATGAAAGCGGGCGAGAATTGCCAAAATTGTGAGTGTTGATGACCGACACGTAAACGCATCCCGGGATTCGTGAATCGTGGAAATCACTCCGGGACCCCAAAACAGTGAGTAATAGTCCATGAAACGGGCGAGAAGAATCGCCCAAAGCTGTGAGTGTTGATGACCACACATAAGCGCAACTTGGGGTTCAACAACTATGGAAATCACCGGGACCCCAAAGCGGTAAGTAATAGTCCACGAAATGGGTCGAATTGGCCAAAAGCTGCGAGTGTTGACGATGGACACGTATGATCTTCAATCGTGGAAATCGCTTTGGCACCCCAAAATAATGAGTAATAGTGCTTGAAACGGACCAGAATCGCCAAAATCGTGAATGTTGATGACCGACACGTAAACGCACTCGGGGTTAAATCAACCGTGGAAATCACACCGAGACCCCCAAAACAGAGCTATAGTCCAAGAAGCGGCCCAGAATTGGCCCAAACTGCGATTGCTGCTGACCGACATGTAAGCGCACCTTGGGGTTCGACAACCATGGACATCGCTTTGGGACCTGAAAACGGTGAGTAATAGTCCATGAAACGGTCCAGAATCGACAAAAACCGCGAGTGTTGATGACCAGCACGTAAATGCACCCCGGGGTTCGTCGATCGTGGAAATCACTTTGGGACCCCAAAACTGAGTAATAGTCCAAGAAACGGGTCAGAATCGGCCCAAACAGTGAGTCTTGACGACCAACATGTAAGCACACCTTGGGGTTCGACAACCATGGAAACCGCTTTGGGACACCAAAACGGTGAGTAATAGTCCATGAAAGAGCCCAGAATCGGACAAACCGAGGATTATTGATGAACGATACATAAACGCACCCCGGGGTTCGTCAATCAAGGAAATCGCTCAGGGACCCCAAATCAGTGAGTAATAGTCCATGAAACGGGCCAGAATCAACTAAAACTTGGATTCTTGATGGTGACACGTAAGCACACCTTGGGGTTCAACAACCATGGAAATCGCTTTGGGACCCCAAAACGGTGAGTACTAGTCCATGAAATAGGCCAGAATCGACAAAAACCTCGAGTGTTGATGACCGAATCGTAAACACATCCCGGGGTTCTTTAATCGTGGAAATCACTCCAGGACCCCAAAACAGTGAGTAATAGTCCATGAAACGGGCCGGAATTTGCCAAAACTGTGAGTGTTGATGACCCACACATAAACGCATCCTGGGATTCATTAATCGTGGAAATCACTCTGAGACCCCAAAACAATGAGTAATAGGCCATGAAACGGGCCAGAATCGGCCAAAATTGTGAGTGTTGATGACCGACACGTAAACGCATCCCGGGATTCGTTAATCGTGGAAATCACTCTGGGACCCCAAAACAGTGAGTAATAGTCCATGAATGGGCGGGAGTGTTCATGACCGAATCGGCATCCCGGATTTGTTAATCGTGGAAATCACTCCGGGCGGTGAGTGTTGATGACCGAGAAACACGTTGATGACCAAAGCGCAACAGGGTTCAACATCTATGGAAATCACTTGGGACCCCAAAGCGGTAAGTAATAGTCCACGAAATGGGACAGAATTGGCCAAAATCTGCAAGTGCTGACGATGGACACGTATGATCGTCAATCGTGGAAATCGCTTTGGCACCCCAAAATAATGAGTAATAGTGCTTGAAACGGACCAGAATCGGCCAATATCATGAATGTTGATGACCGACACGTAAATGCACTCCGGGGTTCATCAACCGTGGAAATCACTTTGAGACCCCAAAACTGAGTTATAGTCCAAGAAACGGGCAAGAATTGGCCCAAACTGCGATTGTTGATGATCGACACGTAAGCGCAACTTGGGGTTCGACAACCATGGAAATCGCTTTGGGACCTGAAAATGGTGAGTAATAGTCCACGAAACGGTCCAGAATCGACAAAAACCACGAGTGGTGATGACCAGCACGTAAATGCACCCCGGGGTTCATCGATCGTGGAAATCACTTTGGGACCCCAAAACTGAGTAATAGTCCAAGAAACGGGTGAGAATCGGCCCAAACAGTGAGTCTTGATGACCAACATGTAAGCACACCGTGGGGTTTGACAACCATGGAAACCGCTTTGGGACCCCAAAACGGTGAGTAATGGTCCATGAAACAGGCCAGAATTGACAAAAACCTCTAGTGTTGATGACTGAATCGTAAACACATCCCGGGGTTTGTCAATCGTGGAAATCACTCCATGACCCCAAAATAGTGAGTAATAGTCCATGAAACGGGCCAGAATTTGCCAAAACTGTGACTGTTGATGACCCACACGTAAACACATCCTGGGATTCATTAATCGTGGAAATCACTCTGAGACCCCAAAACAATGAGTAATAGGCCATGAAACGGGCCAGAATCGGCCAAAATTGTGAGTGTTGATGACCGACACGTAAACGCATCCCGGGATTCGTTAATCGTGGAAATCACTCCGGGACCCCAAAACAGTGAGTAATAGTCCATGAACGGGCAGAATCGCCAAAGCTGTGAGTGTTGATGACCGACACGTAAAGCGCAACTTGGGGTTCAACATCTATGGAAATCGCCGGGACCCCAAAACGGTAAGTAATAGTCCACGAAATGGGTCGAATTGGCCAAAAACTGCGAGTGCTGACGATGGACACGTATGATCGTCAATCGTGGAAATCGCTTTGGCACCCCAAAATAATGAGTAATAGTGCTTGAACGGACAGAATCGCCAAAATCGTGAATGTTGATGACCGACACGTAACGCGCACTCCGGGGTTAAATCAACCGTGGAAATCACACCGAGACCCCCAAAACAGAGTTATAGTCCAAGAAACGGCCCAGAATTGGCCCAAACTGCGATTGCTGCTGACCGACATGTAAGCGCACCTTGGGGTTCGACAACCATGGACATCGCTTTGGGACCTGAAAACGGTGAGTAATAGTCCATGAAACGGTCCAGAATCGACAAAAACCGCGAGTGTTGATGACCAGCACGTAAATGCACCCCGGGGTTCGTCGATCGTGGAAATCACTTTGGGACCCCAAAACTGAGTAATAGTCCAAGAAACGGGTCAGAATCGGCCCAAACAGTGAGTCTTGACGACCAACATGTAAGCACACCTTGGGGTTCGACAACCATGGAAACCGCTTTGGGACACCAAAACGGTGAGTAATAGTCCATGAAAGAGCCGAATCGGACAAACCGAGGATTATTGATGAGCGATATATAAACGCACCCGGGTTCGTCAATCAAGGAAATCGCTCAGGACCCCAAATCGGTGAGTAATAGTCCATGAAGCGGGCAGAATCAACTAAAAGCTGGGATTCTTGATGGTGACACGTAAGCTCACCTTCGGTTTCAACAACCATGGAAATCGCTTTGGGACCCCCAAACAGTCAGTAATAGTCCATGAAACAGGCCAGAATCGACAAAAACCTCGAATGTTGATGACCGAGTCGTAAACACATCTCGGGGTTCGTTAACGGTAAATCACTCCGGGACCCCAAAGCGGTGAGTAATAGTCCATGAAACGGGCCAGAATTTGCCAAAACTGTGAGTGTTGATGACCCACATAAATGCATCATGGGATTCGTTAATCGTGGAAATCACTCTGAGACCCCAAAACAGTGAGTAATAGTCCATGAAACGGGCCAGAATCGGCAAAAATTGTGAGTGTTGATGACCCACACGTAAACGCATCCCGGGATTCGTTAATCGTGGAAATCACTCCGGGACCCCAAAACAGTGAGTAATAGTCCATGAAATGGGCCAGAATCGGCCAAAACTGTGAGTGTTCATGACCGACACATAAACGCATCCCGGGATTTGTTAATCGTGGAAATCACTCCGGGACCCCAAAACAGTGAGTAATAGTCCATGAAACGGGCCAGAATCGCCAAAATCGTGAGTGTTGATGACCGACACGTAAAGCGCAACAGGGTTCAACATCTATGGAAATCACTTCGGGACCCCAAAACGGTAAGTAATAGTCCACGAAATGGGACAGAATTGGCCAAAACTGCAAGTGCTGACGATCGACACGTATGATCGTCAATCGTGGAAATCGCTTTGGCACCCCAAAATAATGAGTAATAGTGCTTGAAACGGACCAGAATCGGCCAATATCATGAAAGTTGATGACCGACACGTAAATGCACTCCGGGGTTCATCAACCGTGGAAATCACTTTGAGACCCCAAAACTGAGTTATAGTCCAAGAAACGGGCAAGAATTGGCCCAAACTGCGATTGTTGATGACCGACACGTAAGCGCAACTTGGGGTTCGACAACCATGGAAATCGCTTTGGGACCTGAAAATGGTGAGTAATAGTCCACGAAACGGTCCAGAATCGACAAAAACCACGAGTGGTGATGACCAGCACATAAATGCACCCCGGGGTTCATCGATCGTGGAAATCACTTTGGGACCCCAAAACTGAGTAATAGTCCAAGAAACGGGTGAGAATCGGCCCAAACAGTGAGTCTTGATGACCAACATGTAAGCACACCGTGGGGTTTGACAACCATGGAAACCGCTTTGGGACCCCAAAACGGTGAGTAATGGTCCATGAAACAGGCCAGAATTGACAAAAACCTCTAGTGTTGATGACTGAATCGTAAACACATCCCGGGGTTTGTCAATCGTGGAAATCACTCCATGACCCCAAAATAGTGAGTAATAGTCCATGAAGCGGGCGAATTTGCCAAAAGCTGTGAGTGTTGATGACCCACACGTAAACACATCACAGGATTCATTAATCGTGGAAATCACTCGAGACCCCAAAACAATGAGTAATAGGCCATGAAACGGGCCAGAATCGGCCAAAATTGTGAGTGTTGATGACCGACACGTAAACGCATCCCGGGATTCGTTAATCGTGGAAATCACTCCGGGACCCCAAAAGCAGTGAGTAATAGTCCATGAAACGGGCCGAATCGCCAAAAGCGTGAGTGTTGATGACCGACACGTAAGCGCAACTTGGGGTTCAACATCTATGGAAATCACCGGGACCCCAAAGCGGTAAGTAATAGTCCACGAAATGGGTCGAATTGGCCAAAAGCTGAAAGTCTTGACGATGGACACGTATGATCGTCAATCGTGGAAATCGCTTTGGCACCCCAAAATAATGAGTAATAGTGCTTGAAACGGACCAGAATCGCCAAAATCGTGAATGTTGATGACCGACACGAACGCACTCCGGGTTAAATCAACCGTGGAAATCACGAGACCCCAAAACAGAGTTATAGTCCAAGAAGCGGCCCGAATTGGCCCAAACTGCGATTGTTGCCGACCGACATGTAAGCGCACCTTGGGGTTCGACAACCATGGACATCGCTTTGGGACTGAAAGCGGTGAGTAATAGTCCATGAAACGGTCCAGAATCGACAAAAACGCGAGTGTTGATGACCAGCACGTAAATGCACCCCGGGGTTCGTCGATCGTGGAAATCACTTTGGGACCCCAAAACTGAGTAATAGTCCAAGAAACGGGTTAGAATCGGCCCAAACAGTGAGTCTTGACGACCAACATGTAAGCACACCTTGGGGTTCGACAACCATGGAAACCGCTTTGGGACACCAAAACGGTGAGTAATAGTCCATGAAAGAGACCAGAATCGGACAAACCGAGGATTATTGATGAACGATACATAAACGCTCCCCGGGGTTCATCAATCAAGGAAATCGCTCAGGGACCCCAAATCAGTGAGTAATAGTCCATGAAACGGGCCGGAATCAACTAAAAATGGGATTCTTGATGACTGACACATAAGCACACCTTGGGGTTCAACAACCATGCAAATCACTTTGGGACCCCAAAACGGTGAGTACTAGTCCATGAAACAGGCCAGAATCGACAAAAACCTCGAATGTTGATGACCGAGTCGTAAACACATCTCGGGGTTCGTTAATCATGGAAATCACTCCAGGACCCCAAAACAGTGAGTAATAGTCCATGAAACGGGCCAGAATTTGCCAAAACTGTGAGTGTTGATGACCCACATATAAATGCATCATGGGATTCGTTAATTGTGGAAATCACTCTGAGACCCCAAAACAGTGAGTAATAGTCCATGAAACGGGCCAGAATCGGCAAAAATTGTGAGTGTTGATGACCCACACGTAAACGCATCCCGGGATTCGTTAATCGTGGAAATCGGGACCCCAAAACGGTGAGTAATAGTCCCCGTGGAAATCACTCCGGGACCCCAAAAAAGTGAGTAATAGTCCATGAAACGGGCGAGAATCGCCAAAAGCTGTGAGTGTTGATGACCAACACGTAAGCGCAACAGGGTTCAACATCTATGGAAATCACTTGGGACCCCAAAGCGGTAAGTAATAGTCCACGAAATGGGTGAATTGGCCAAAAGCTGCAAGTCTTGACGATGGACACGTATGATCGTCAATCGTGGAAATCGCTTTGGCACCCCAAAATAATGAGTAATAGTGCTTGAAACGGACCAGAATGGCCAAAATCGTGAATGTTGATGACCGACACGTAAACGCACTCGGGGTTAAATCAACCGTGGAAATCACTTTGAGACCCCAAAACGAGTTATAGTCCAAGAAACGGCGAATTGGCCCAAACTGCGATTGTTGATGACCGACACGTAAGCGCAACTTGGGGTTCGACAACCATGGAAATCGCTTTGGGACCTGAAAACGGTGAGTAATAGTCCACGAAACGGTCCAGAATCGACAAAAACCACGAGTGGTGATGACCAGCACGTAAATGCACCCCGGGTTCGTCGATCGTGGAAATCACTTTGGGACCCCAAAACTGAGTAATAGTCCAAGAAACGGGTCAGAATCGCCCAAACAGTGAGTCTTGACGACCAACATGTAAGCACACCTTGGGGTTTGACAACCATGGAAACCGCTTTGGGACCCCAAAACGGTGAGTAATAGTCCATGAAACAGGCCAGAATTGACAAAAACCTCTAGTGTTGATGACTGAAATCAATCGTAAACACATCCATCCCAAAATAGTGAGGTCCATCGAATTTGCCAATATTTTAAATCACATCCAGGACCCTGTTGAGACCCCAAAACAATGAGTAATAGTCCATGAAGCGGGCAGAATCGCCAAAATTGTGAGTGTTGATGACCGACACGTAAACGCATCCCGGATTCGTTAATCGTGGAAATCACCGGGACCCCAAAATAGTGAGTAATAGTCCATGAAATGGGCAGAATCGCCAAAACTGTGAGTGTTGATGACCGACACGTAAAGCGCAACAGGGTTCAACATCTATGGAAATCACTTCGGGACCCCAAAACGGTAAGTAATAGTCCACGAAATGGGTCAGAATTGGCCAAAACTGCGAGTGCTGACGATGGACACGTATGATTGTCAATCGTGGAAATCGCTTTGGCACCCCAAAATAATGAGTAATAGTGCTTGAAACGGACCAGAATCGGCCAAAATCGGGAATGTTGATGACCGACACGTAAACGCACTCCGGGGTTCGTCAACCGTAGAAATCACTCCGAGACCCCAAAACAGAGTTATAGTCCAAGAAACGGGCCAGAATTGGCCCAAACTGCGATTGCTGCTGACCGACATGTAAGCGCACCTTGGGGTTCGACAACCATGGACATCGCTTTGGGACCTGAAAACGGTGAGTAATAGTCCATGAAACGGTCCAGAATCGACAAAAACCGCGAGTGTTGATGACCAGCACGTAAATGCACCCGGGGTTAAATCGATCGTGGAAATCACTTTGGGACCCCAAAACTGAGTAATAGTCCAAGAAACGGGTGAGAATCGCCCAAGCGGTGAGTCTTGACGACCAACATGTAAGCACACCTTGGGGTTCGACAACCATGGAAACGCTTTGGGACACCAAAGCGGTGAGTAATAGTCCATGAAAGAGCCAGAATCGGACAAACCGAGGATTATTGATGAGCGATACATAAACGCACCCCGGGGTTCGTCAATCAAGGAAATCGCTCAGGGACCCCAAATCAGTGAGTAATAGTCCATGAAACGGGCCAGAATCAACTAAAACTGGGATTCTTGATGACTGACACGTAAGCACACCTTGGGGTTCAACAACCATGCAAATCGCTTTGGGACCCCAAAACGGTGAGTACTAGTCCATGAAATAGGCCAGAATCGACAAAAACCTCGAGTGTTGATGACCGAATCGTAAACACATCCCGGGGTTCTTTAATCGTGGAAATCACTCCAGGACCCCAAAACAGTGAGTAATAGTCCATGAAACGGGCCGGAATTTGCCAAAACTGTGAGTGTTGATGACCCACACATAAACGCATCCTGGGATTCATTAATCGTGGAAATCACTCTGAGACCCCAAAACAATGAGTAATAGGCCATGAAACGGGCCAGAATCGGCCAAAATTGTGAGTGTTGATGAAATGGGCCAGAACTGTGAGTGTTCATGACCGACACATAAGCGCATCCCGGATTCGTTAATCGTGGAAATCACTCGGGACCCCAAAACAGTGAGTAATAGTCCATGAAGCGGGCCAGAATCGCCAAAAGCTGTGAGTGTTGATGACCAACACGTAAGCGCAACTTGGGGTTCAACATCTATGGAAATCACCGGGACCCCAAAACGGTAAGTAATAGTCCACGAAATGGGTCGAATTGGCCAAATCTGAAAGTCTTGACGATGGACACGTATGATCGTCAATCGTGGAAATCGATTTGGCACCCCAAAATAATGAGTAATAGTGCTTGAAACGGACCAGAATCGGCTAATATCATGAATGTTGATGACCGACACGTAAACGCACTCCGGGGTTCGTCAACCGTGGAAATCACTCTGAGACCCCAAAACTGAGTTATAGTCCAAGAAACGGGCCAGAATTGGCCCAAACTGCGATTGTTGATGACCGACACGTAAGCGCACCTTGGGGTTCGACAACCATGGAAATCGCTTTGGGACCTGAAAACGGTGAGTAATAGTCCACGAAACGGTCCAGAATCGACAAAAACCACGAGTGGTGATGACCAGCACGTAAATGCACCCCGGGGTTCGTCGATCGTGGAAATCACTTTGGGACCCCAAAACTGAGTAATAGTCCAAGAAACGGGTCGAATCAAGAATCGCCCAAACAAAGTGAGTCTTGACGACCAACATGTAAGCACACCTTGGGGTTTGACAACCATGGAAACCTCTTTGGGACCCCAAAACGGTGAGTAATAGTCCATGAAACAGGCCAGAATTGACAAAAACCTCGAGTGTTGATGACTGAATCGTAAACACATCCGGGGTTCTGTGAGTGTTGATGACCCTTAATCGTGGAAATCACTCTGAGACCCCAAAACAGTGAGTAATAGTCCATGAAACGGGCCGAAATTGCCAAAATTGTGAGTGTTGATGACCCACACGTAAACGCATCCCGGGATTCGTTAATCGTGGAAATCACTCCGGGACCCCAAAATAGTGAGTAATAGTCCATGAAACGGGCCAGAATCGGCCAAAACTGTGAGTGTTGATGACCGACACGTAAGCGCAACTTGGGGTTCAACAACTATGGAAATCACTTCGGGACCCCAAAACGGTAAGTAATAGTCCTCGAAATGGGTCAGAATTGGCCAAAACTGCGAGTGTTGACGACGGACACGTATGATCTTCAATCGTCGAAATCGCTTTGGCACCCCAAAACAATGAGTAATAGTGCTTGAAACGGACCAGAATCGGCCAAAATCGTGAATGTTGATGACCGACACGTAAACGCACTCCGGGGTTCGTCAACCGTGGAAATCACACCGAGACCCCCAAAACAGAGTTATAGTCCAAGAAACGGCCCAGAATTGGCCCAAACTGCGATTGCTGCTGACCGACATGTAAGCGCACCTTGGGGTTCGACAACCATGGACATCGCTTTGGGACCTGAAAACGGTGAGTAATAGTCCATGAAACGGTCCAGAATCGACAAAAACCGCGAGTGTTGATGACCAGCACGTAAATGCACCCCGGGGTTCGTCGATCGTGGAAATCACTTTGGGACCCCAAAACTGAGTAATAGTCCAAGAAACGGGTCAGAATCGGCCCAAACAGTGAGTCTTGACGACCAACATGTAAGCACACCGTGGGGTTTGACAACCATGAAAACCGCATTGGGACCCCAAAACGGTGAGTAATAGTCCATGAAACAGGCCAGAATTGACAAAAACCTCGAGTGTTGATGACTGAATCGCAAACACATCCCGGGGTTCGTTAATCGTGGAAATCACTCCAGGACCCCAAAACAGTGAGTAATAGTCCATGAAACGGGCAAGAATTTGCCAAAACTGTGAGTGTTGATGACCCACACGTAAACGCATCCTGGGATTCGTTAATCGTGGAAATCACTCTGAGACCCCAAAACAATGAGTAATAGGCCATGAAACGGGCCAGAATCGGCCAAAATTGTGAGTGTTGATGACCGACACGTAAGCGCATCCCGGGATTCGTTAATCGTGGAAATCACTCCGGGACCCCAAAACAGTGAGTAATAGTCCATGAAACGGGCTAGAATCGGCCAAAACTGTGAGTGTTGATGACCGACACGTAAGCGCAACTTGGGGTTCAACATCTATGGAAATCACTTCGGGACCCCAAAACGGTAAGTAATAGTCCACGAAATGGGTCAGAATTGGCCAAAACTGCGAGTGCTGACGATGGACACGTATGATCTTCAATCGTGGAAATCGCATTGGCACCCCAAAATAATGAGTAATAGTGCTTGAAACGGACCAGAATCGCCAAAATCGTGAATGTTGATGACCGACACGTAACGCACTCCGGGGTTAAATCAACCGTGGAAATCACACCGAGACCCCAAAACAGAGTTATAGTCCAAAAACGGGCCGAATTGGCCCAAATCTGCGATTGCCGACCGACATGTAAGCGCACCTTGGGGTTCGACAACCATGGACATCGCTTTGGGACTGAAAGCGGTGAGTAATAGTCCATGAAACGGTCCAGAATCGACAAAAACCGCGAGTGTTGATGACCAGCACGTAAATGCACCCGGGGTTAAATCGATCGTGGAAATCACTTTGGGACCCCAAAACTGAGTAATAGTCCAAGAAACGGGTCAGAATCGGCCCAAACAGTGAGTCTTGACGACCAACATGTAAGCACACCTTGGGGTTCGACAACCATGGAAACCGCTTTGGGACACCAAAACGGTGAGTAATAGTCCATGAAAGAGCCAGAATCGGACAAACCGAGGATTATTGATGAGCGATACATAAACGCACCCGGGGTTCGTCAATCAAGGAAATCGCTCAGGACCCCAAATCGGTGAGTAATAGTCCATGAAACGGGCCGAATCAACTAAAAGCTGGGATTGTTGATGACTGACACGTAAGCGCACCTTGGGGTTCAACAGCCATGGAAATCGCTTTGGGACCCCCAAACGGTGAGTAATAGTCCATGAAACAGGCCAGAATCGACAAAAACCTCGAATGTTGATGACCGAGTCGTAAACACATCCCGGGGTTCGTTAATCATGGAAATCACTCCAAGACCCCAAAACAGTGAGTAATAGTCCATGAAACGGGCCAGAATTTGCCAAAACTGTGAGTGTTGATGACCCACATAAACGCATCACAGGATTCATTAATCGTGGAAATCACTCGAGACCCCAAAACAATGAGTAATAGGCCATGAAACGGGCCAGAATCGCCAAAATTGTGAGTGTTGATGACCGACACGTAAACGCATCCCGGGATTCGTTAATCGTGGAAATCACTCCGGGACCCCAAAACAGTGAGTAATAGTCCATGAAACGGGCCAGAATCGGCCAAAACTGTGAGTGTTGATGACCATCCGGATTTGTTAATCGTGGAAACACGTGAAAGCGCAACTTGGGGTTCAACATCTATGGAAATCACCGGGACCCCAAAGCGGTAAGTAATAGTCCACGAAATGGGTCGAATTGGCCAAAATCTGCAAGTCTTGACGATGGACACGTATGATCGTCAATCGTGGAAATCGCTTTGGCACCCCAAAATAATGAGTAATAGTGCTTGAAACGGACCAGAATCGCCAAAATCGTGAATGTTGATGACCGACACGTAAACGCACTCGGGTTAAATCAACCGTGGAAATCACACCGAGACCCCAAAACAGAGTTATAGTCCAAGAAACGGCCGAATTGGCCCAAACTGCGATTGTTGCCGACCGACATGTAAGCGCACCTTGGGGTTCGACAACCATGGACATCGCTTTGGGACTGAAAGCGGTGAGTAATAGTCCATGAAACGGTCCAGAATCGACAAAAACCGCGAGTGTTGATGACCAAGACGTAAATGCACCCGGGGTTAAATCGATCGTGGAAATCACTTTGGGACCCCAAAACTGAGTAATAGTCCAAGAAACGGGTCGAGAATCGCCCAAACGGTGAGTCTTGACGACCAACATGTAAGCACACCTTGGGGTTCGACAACCATGGAAACCGCTTTGGGACCCCAAAGCGGTGAGTAATAGTCCATGAAAGAGCCAGAATTGACAAAACGAGGATTATTGATGAGCGATACATAAATGCACCCGGGTTCGTCAATCAAGGAAATCGCCAGGACCCCAAATCAGTGAGTAATAGTCCATGAAGAATCAACTAAAACTGGGATTCTTGAGTGACACGTAAGCACACCTTGGGGTTCAACAACCATGCAAATCGCTTTGGGACCCCAAAGCGGTGAGTACTAGTCCATGAAATATGAATCGACAAAAACCTCGAGTGTTGATGACCGAATCGTAAACACATCCCGGGGTTCTTTAATCGTGGAAATCACTCTGAGACCCCAAAACAATGAGTAATAGGCCATGAAACGGGCCAGAATCGGCCAAAATTGTGAGTGTTGATGACCGACACGTAAACGCATCCCGGGATTCGTTAATCGTGGAAATCACTCCGGGACCCCAAAACAGTGAGTAATAGTCCATGAAACGGGCAAGAATCGGCCAAAACTGTGAGTGTTGATGACCGACACGTAAGCGCAACTTGGGGTTCAACATCTATGGAAATCACTTCGGGACCCCAAAACGGTAAGTAATAGTCCACGAAATGGGTCAGAATTGGCCAAAACTGCAAGTGCTGACGATGGACACGTATGATCGTCAATCGTGGAAATCGCTTTGGCACCCCAAAATAATGAGTAATAGTGCTTGAAACGGACCAGAATCGGCCAAAATCGTGAATGTTGATGACCGACACGTAAACGCACTCCGGGGTTCGTCAACCGTGGAAATCACACCGAGACCCCCAAAACAGAGTTATAGTCCAAGAAACGGCCCAGAATTGGCCCAAACTGCGATTGCTGCTGACCGACATGTAAGCGCACCTTGGGGTTCGACAACCATGGAAATCGCTTTGGGACCTGAAAACGGTGAGTAATAGTCCACGAAACGGTCCAGAATCGACAAAAACCACGAGTGGTGATGACCAGCACGTAAATGCACCCCGGGGTTCGTCGATCGTGGAAATCACTTTGGGACCCCAAAACTGAGTAATAGTCCAAGAAACGGGTCAGAATCGGCCCAAACAGTGAGTCTTGACGACCAACATGTAAGCACACCTTGGGGTTTGACAACCATGGAAACCGCTTTGGGACCCCAAAACGGTGAGTAATAGTCCATGAAACAGGCCAGAATTGACAAAAACCTCGAGTGTTGATGACTGAATCATAAACACATCCCGGGGCTCGTCAATATTTTAAATCACTCCAGGACCCCAAAACAGTGAGTAATAGTCCATGAAACGGGCCAGAATTTGCCAAAATTGTGAGTGTTGATGACCCACACGTAAACGCATCCCGGGATTCGTTAATCGTGGAAATCACTCCGGGACCCCAAAACAATGAGTAATAGGCCATGAGAATCGCCAAAATTGTGAGTGTTGATGACCGACACGTAAGCGCATCCCGGATTAGTTAATCGTGGAAATCATCGGGACCCCAAAACAGTGAGTAATAGTCCATGATGGGCTAGAATCGCCAAACTGTGAGTGTTGATGACCGACACGTAAGCGCAACAGGGTTCAACATCTATGGAAATCACTTGGGACCCCAAAGCGGTAAGTAATAGTCCACGAAATGGGTCGAATTGGCCAAAATCTGCGAGTGTTGACGATGGACACGTATGATCTTCAATCGTGGAAATCGCTTTGGCACCCCAAAATAATGAGTAATAGTGCTTGAAACGGACAGAATCGCCAAAATCGTGAATGTTGATGACCGACACGTAAACGCACTCCGGGTTAAATCAACCGTGGAAATCACACCGAGACCCCAAAACAGAGTTATAGTCCAAGAAGCGGCCCGAATTGGCCCAAATCTGCGATTGTTGCCGACCGACATGTAAGCGCACCTTGGGGTTCGACAACCATGGACATCGCTTTGGGACTGAAAGCGGTGAGTAATAGTCCATGAAACGGTCCAGAATCGACAAAAACCGCGAGTGTTGATGACCAGCACGTAAATGCACCCGGGGTTAAATCGATCGTGGAAATCACTTTGGGACCCCAAAACTGAGTAATAGTCCAAGAAACGGGTCAGAATCGGCCCAAACAGTGAGTCTTGACGACCAACATGTAAGCACACCTTGGGGTTCGACAACCATGGAAACCGCTTTGGGACACCAAAGCGGTGAGTAATAGTCCATGAAAGAGCCAGAATCGGACAAACCGAGGATTATTGATGAGCGATACATAAACGCACCCCGGGTTCGTCAATCAAGGAAATCGCCAGGACCCCAAATCAGTGAGTAATAGTCCATGAAACGGGCCGAATCAACTAAAAGCTGGGATTCTTGATGGTCGACACGTAAGCACACCTTGGGGTTCAACAACCATGCAAATCGCTTTGGGACCCCAAAGCGGTGAGTACTAGTCCATGAAATAGGCAGAATCGACAAAAACCTCGAGTGTTGATGACCGAATCGTAAACACATCCGGGGTTCGTTAATCGTGGAAATCACCCAAGACCCCAAAACAGTGAGTAATAGTCCATGAAACGGGCCGAATTTGCCAAAGCTGTGAGTGTTGATGACCCACACATAAACGCATCCAGGATTCATTAATCGTGGAAATCACTCGAGACCCCAAAACAATGAGTAATAGGCCATGAAGCGGGCAAAAGAATCGCCAAAATTGTGAGTGTTGATGACCGACACGTAAACGCATCCCAGGATTCGTTAATCGTGGAAATCACTCCGGGACCCCAAAACAGTGAGTAATAGTCCATGAAACGGGCCAGAATCGGCCAAAACTGTGAGTGTTGATGACCGACACGTAAGTGCAACTTGGGGTTCAACATCTATGGAAATAGTCCTTGGACCCCAAAACGGTAAGTAATAGTCCACGAAATGGGTCAAAAATGGCCAAAATCTGTAAAGTCTTGACGATGGACACGTATGATCGTCAATCGTGGAAATCGCTTTGGCACCCCAAAATAATGAGTAATAGTGCTTGAAACGGACCAGAATCGGCCAAAATCGTGAATGTTGATGACCGACACGTAAACGCACTCGGGGTTTCGTCAACCGTGGAAATCACACCGAGACCCCCAAAACAGAGTTATAGTCCAAGAAACGGCCCAGAATTGGCCCAAACTGCGATTGCTGCTGACCGACATGTAAGCGCACCTTGGGGTTCGACAACCATGGACATCGCTTTGGGACCTGAAAACGGTGAGTAATAGTCCATGAAACGGTCCAGAATCGACAAAACCGCGAGTGTTGATGACCAGCACGTAAATGCACCGGGGTTAAATCGATCGTGGAAATCACTTTGGGACCCCAAAACTGAGTAATAGTCCAAGAAACGGGTCGAATCGCCCAAGCGGTGAGTCTTGACGACCAACATGTAAGCACACGGTGGGGTTTGACAACCATGGAAACCGATTATTTGGGACCCCAAAGCGGTGAGTAATAGTCCATGAAACAGTGAGTAAGGCGAATTGATGAAAAAACCTCGAGTGTTGATGAAATCGCCAGGACCCCAAATCGGTGAGTAATAGTCCATCCGGGGAATCACAAAAACCTCGAGTGTTTAAGCAATGGGGTTCAACAACCATGCAAATCACTTGGGACCCCAAACGGTGAGTAATAGTCCATGAAGCGGGCAAGAATTTGCCAAAACTGTGAGTGTTGATGACCCATCGTAAACGCATCCTGGGATTCGTTAATCGTGGAAATCACTCTGAGACCCCAAAACAATGAGTAATAGGCCATGAAACGGGCCAGAATCGGCCAAAATTGTGAGTGTTGATGACCGACACGTAAGCGCATCCCGGGATTCGTTAATCGTGGAAATCACTCCAGGACCCCAAAACAGTGAGTAATAGTCCATGAAACGGGCTAGAATCGGCCAAAACTGTGAGTGTTGATGACCGACACGTAAGCGCAACTTGGGGTTCAACATCTATGGAAATCACTTCGGGACCCCAAAACGGTAAGTAATAGTCCACGAAATGGGTGAGAATTGGCCAAAATCATGAAAGTCTTGACGATGGACACGTATGATCGTCAATCGTGGAAATCGCTTTGGCACCCCAAAATAATGAGTAATAGTGCTTGAAACGGACCAGAATCGCCAAAATCGTGAATGTTGATGACCGACACGTAAACGCACTCGGGGTTAAATCAACCGTGGAAATCACACCGAGACCCCAAAACAGAGTTATAGTCCAAGAAACGGCCCGAATTGGCCCAAAGCTGCGATTGTCTTGCCGACCGACATGTAAGCGCACCTTGGGGTTCGACAACCATGGACATCGCTTTGGGACTGAAAACGGTGAGTAATAGTCCATGAAACGGTCCAGAATCGACAAAACCACGAGTGTTGATGACCAGCACGTAAATGCACCCCGGGTTCGTCGATCGTGGAAATCACTTTGGGACCCCAAAACTGAGTAATAGTCCAAGAAACGGGTCAGAATCGGCCTAAACAGTGAGTCTTGACGACCAACATGTAAGCACACCTTGGGGTTCGACAACCATGGAAACCGCTTCGGGACCCGAAAACGGTGAGTAGTAGTCCATGAAAGAGCCCAGAATCGTCCAAACCGAGGATTATTGATGAACGATACATAAACGCACCCCGGGGTTCGTCAATCAAGGAAATCGCTCAGGGACCCCAAATCAGTGAGTAATAGTCCATGAAACGGGCCAGAATCAACCAAAACTGGGATTGTTGATGACTGACACGTAAGCGCACCTTGGGGTTCAACAACCATGGAAATCGCTTTGGGACCCCCAAACGGTGAGTAATAGTCCATGAAACAGGCCAGAATCGACAAAAACCTCGAATGTTGATGGAATTTGCCAAAATTGTGAGTGTTGATGACCTTGACACGTAAACACATCCCGGGTTCGTTAATCGTGGAAATCACCCAAGACCCCAAAATAGTGAGTAATAGTCCATGAAACGGGCGAGAATCGGCCAAAGCTGTGAGTGTTGATGACCCACATGCAAAGCGCATCTTGGGATTCAACAACTATGGAAATCACTTTGGGACCCCAAAACGGTGAGTAATAGTCCATGAAGCGGGGTCGAATTGGCCAAAAACATGAGTGTTGATGATGGACACACGTAACGCATGATCGGGATTCAATCGTGGAAATCACTGGGACCCCAAAACAATGAGTAATAGTCCATGAAACGGGCCAGAATCGCCAAAATCGTGAGTGTTGATGACCGACACGTGAACGCATCCGGGATTCGTCAATCGTGGAAATCACTCCGGACCCCAAAACAGTGAGTAATAGTCCATGAACGGGCAAGAATGGCCAAAACTATGAGTGTTGATGACCGACACGTAAGCGCAACTTGGGGTTCAACAATCTATGGAAATCGCTTGGGACCCCAAAACGGTAAGTAATAGTCCATGAAATGGTCCAGAATTGGCCAAAACCGCGAGTCTTGACGATGGACACGATGATCGTCAATCGTGGAAATCGCTTTGGCACCCCAAAATAATGAGTAATAGTGCTTGAAATCGAATCGCCAAAATCGTGAATGTTGATGACCGACCGTAAACGCACTCCGGGGGTTCGAGTGGAAATCACCCGAGACCCCCAAAACAGAGTTATAGTCCAAGAAACGGGCCGAATTGGCCCAAGCTGTGATTCTTGACGACCAACATGTAAGCGCACCTTGGGGTTCGACAACCATGGAAATCGCTTTGGGACACCAAAACGGTGAGTAATAGTCCATGAAACGGTCCAGAATCGACAAAAACCGAGGATTATTGATGACCGATACGTAAATGCACCGGGGTTCGTCGATCGTGGAAATCACTTTGGGACCCCAAAAGTGAGTAATAGTCCATGAAACGGGCGAGAATCGGCCCAAACGGGGAGTCTTGATGACCAACATGTAAGCACACCTTGGGGTTTGACAACCATGGAAATCGCTTTGGGACCCCAAAGCGGTGAGTAATAGTCCATGAAATAGGCGAGAATTGACAAAAACCTCGAGTGTTGATGACCCCCGGTGAATCATAAACACATCCGGGGTTCGTTAATCGTGGAAATCACTCCGGGACCCCAAAGCGGTGAGTAATAGTCCATGAAACGGGTAAACACATCCCGGGTTCTTTAATCGTGGAAATCACCCAGACCCCAAAACAAAGTGAGAATTTGCCGAAAAACTGTGAGTGTTGATGACCCACACATAAACGCATCCTGGGATTCATTAATCGTGGAAATCACTCTGAGACCCCAAAACAATGAGTAATAGGCCATGAAACGGGCCAGAATCGGCCAAAATTGTGAGTGTTGATGACCGACACGTAAACGCATCCCGGGATTCGTTAATCGTGGAAATCACTCGGGACCCCAAAACAGTGAGTAATAGTCCATGAAACGGGCTAGAATCGGCCAAAACTGTGAGTGTTGATGACCGACACGTAAGCGCAACTTGGGGTTCAACATCTATGGAAATCACTTCGGGACCCCAAAACGGTAAGTAATAGTCCACGAAATGGGTCAGAATTGGCCAAAATCTGAAAGTCTTGACGATGGACACGTATGATCGTCAATCGTGGAAATCGCTTTGGCACCCCAAAATAATGAGTAATAGTGCTTGAAACGGACCAGAATCGCCAAAATCGTGAATGTTGATGACCGACACGTAAACGCACTCGGGGTTAAATCAACCGTGGAAATCACACCGAGACCCCAAAACAGAGTTATAGTCCAAGAAACGGCCGAATTGGCCCAAATCGCGATTCTTCGCCGACCGACATGTAAGCGCACCTTGGGGTTCGACAACCATGGACATCGCTTTGGGACTGAAACGGTGAGTAATAGTCCATGAAACGGTCAGAATCGACAAAAACCGCGAGTGTTGATGACCACCGTAAATGCACCCGGGGTTCGTCAATCGTGGAAATCACTTTGGGACCCCAAAACTGAGTAATAGTCCAAGAAACGGGTCAAGAATCGCCCAAACTGTGAGTCTTGACGACCAACATGTAAGCACACCTTGGGGTTCGACAACCATGGAAACGCTTTGGGACACCAAAACGGTGAGTAATAGTCCATGAAAGAGCCCAGAATCGGACAAACCGAGGATTATTGATGAACGATACATAAACGCACCCCGGGGTTCGTCAATCAAAAAATCGCCAGGACCCCAAATCTGAGTAATAGTCCATGAAACGGGCCAGAATCAACTAAAACTGGGATTCTTGATGTGACACGTAAGCACACCTTGGGGTTCAACAACCATGCAAATCGCTTTGGGACCCCAAAGCGGTGAGTACTAGTCCATGAAATAGGCGAGAATCGACAAAAAAGTGTTGATGACGAATCGTAAACACATCCGGGGTTGTTAATTGTGGAAATCACTCAGGACCCCAAAGCAGTGAGTAATAGTCCATGAACGGGCAAGAATTTGCCCTGTGAGTGTTGATTCACGTAAGCGCATCCAGGATTCGTTAATCGTGGAAATCACTCGAGACCCCAAAACAATGAGTAATAGGCCATGAAACGGGCCAGAATCGGCCAAAATTGTGAGTGTTGATGACCGACACGTAAGCGCATCCCGGATTCGTTAATCGTGGAAATCACCGGGACCCCAAAGCAGTGAGTAATAGTCCATGAAACGGGCTAGAATCGCCAAAAGCTGTGAGTGTTGATGACCGACACGTAAGCGCAACTTGGGGTTCAACATCTATGGAAATCACCGGGACCCCAAAGCGGTAAGTAATAGTCCACGAAATGGGTCGAATTGGCCAAAATCTGCGAGTCTTGACGATGGACACGTATGATCGTCAATCGTGGAAATCGCTTTGGCACCCCAAAATAATGAGTAATAGTGCTTGAAACGGACCAGAATCGCCAAAATCGTGAATGTTGATGACCGACACGTAAACGCACTCGGGGTTAAATCAACCGTGGAAATCACACCGAGACCCCAAAACAGAGTTATAGTCCAAGAAGCGGCCCGAATTGGCCCAAACTGCGATTCTTGCCGACCGACATGTAAGCGCACCTTGGGGTTCGACAACCATGGAAATCGCTTTGGGACGAAAACGGTGAGTAATAGTCCATGAAACGGTCCAGAATCGACAAAAACCACGAGTGGTGATGACCAGCACGTAAATGCACCCGGGGTAAATCGATCGTGGAAATCACTTTGGGACCCCCGAGTAATAAAGCGGGTGAGTAATAGTCAAGAAACGGGTCGAATCGAAACCGCTTTGGGACCCAAGCGGTGAGAGTCTTGACGACCAACATGTAAGCACACCTTGGGGTTTGACAACCATGGAAACCGCTTTGGGACCCCAAAACGGTGAGTAATAGTCCATGAAACAGGCCAGAATTGACAAAAACCTCGAGTGTTGATGACTGAATCGTAAACACATCCCGGGGCTCGTCAATATTTTAAATCACTCCAGGACCCCAAAACAGTGAGTAATAGTCCATGAAACGGGCCAGAATTTGCCAAAATTGTGAGTGTTGATGACCCACACGTAAACGCATCCCGGGATTCGTTAATCGTGGAAATCACTCCGGGACCCCAAAACAGTGAGTAATAGTCCATGAAACGGGCCAGAATCGCAAAACTGTGAGTGTTGATGACCGACACGTAAGCGCAACTTGGGTTCAACAACTATGGAAATCACTTCGGGACCCCAAAACGGTAAGTAATAGTCCTCGAAATGGGTCAGAATTGGCCAAAACTGCGAGTGTTGACGACGGACACGTATGATCTTCAATCGTCGAAATCGCTTTGGCACCCCAAAACAATGAGTAATAGTGCTTGAAACGGACCAGAATCGGCCAAAATCGTGAATGTTGATGACCGACACGTAAGCGCACTCGGGGTTCAACAACCGTGGAAATCACACCGAGACCCCAAAACGGAGCTATAGTCCAAGAAACGGCCTGAATTGGCCCAAAGCTGCGATTGTCTTGACCGACATGTAAGCGCACCTTGGGGTTCGACAACCATGGACATCGCTTTGGGACCCAAAACGGTGAGTAATAGTCCATGAAACGGTCCAGAATCGACAAAAACCGCGGAGTGTTGATGACCAACACGTAAATGCACCCGGGGTTCGTCGATCGTGGAAATCACTTTGGGACCCCAAAACTGAGTAATAGTCCAAGAAACGGGTCAGAATCGGCCCAAACAGTGAGTCTTGACGACCAACATGTAAGCACACCTTGGGGTTCGACAACCATGGAAACCGCTTTGGGACACCAAAACGGTGAGTAATAGTCCATGAAAGAGCCCAGAATCGGACAAACCGAGGATTATTGATGAACGATACATAAACGCACCCAGGGGTTCGTCAATCAAGGAAATCGCTTAGGGACCCCAAATCAGTGAGTAATAGTCCATGAAACGGGCCAGAATCAACTAAAACTGGGATTCTTGATGACTGACACGTAAGCACACCTTGGGGTTCAACAACCATGCAAATCGCTTTGGGACCCCAAAACGGTGAGTACTAGTCCATGAAATAGGCCAGAATCGACAAAAACCTCGAGTGTTGATGACCGAATCGTAAACACATCCCGGGGTTCTTTAA
Source organism: Aegilops speltoides (assembly GCA_021437245.1). Lineage (NCBI taxonomy): Eukaryota > Viridiplantae > Streptophyta > Magnoliopsida > Poales > Poaceae > Aegilops > Aegilops speltoides. Next base: position 104,210 of record JAHHZJ010001872.1, read on the forward strand.
TCGTGGAAATCACTCTGAGACCCCAAAACAATGAGTAATAGGCCATGAAACGGGCCAGAATCGGCCAAAATTGTGAGTGTTGATGACCACACATAAACGCATCACAGGATTCATTAATCGTGGAAATCACTCGAGACCCCAAAACAATGAGTAATAGGCCATGAAACGGGCCAGAATCGGCCAAAATTGTGAGTGTTGATGACCGACACGTAAGCGCATCCCGGGATTCGTTAATCGTGGAAATCACTCCGGGACCCCAAAACAGTGAGTAATAGTCCATGAAACGGGCTAGAATCGGCCAAAACTGTGAGTGTTGATGACCGACACGTAAGCGCAACTTGGGGTTCAACATCTATGGAAATCACTTCGGGACCCCAAAACGGTAAGTAATAGTCCACGAAATGGGTCAGAATTGGCCAAAACTGCGAGTGCTGACGATGGACACGTATGATCGTCAATCGTGGAAATAGCTTTGGCACCCCAAAATAATGAGTAATAGTGCTTGAGACGGACCAGAATCGGCCAAAATCGTGAATGTTGATGACCGACACGTAAACGCACTCCGGGGTTCGTCAACCGTGGAAATCACTCTGAGACCCCAAAACTGAGTTATAGTCCAAGAAACGGGCCAGAATTGGCCCAAACTGCGATTGCTGCTGACCGACATGTAAGCGCACCTTGGGGTTCGACAACCATGGACATCGCTTTGGGACCTGAAAACGGTGAGTAATAGTCCATGAAACGGTCCAGAATCGACAAAAACCGCGAGTGTTGATGACCAGCACGTAAATGCACCCCGGGGTTCGTCGATCGTGGAAATCACTTTGGGACCCCAAAACTGAGTAATAGTCCAAGAAACGGGTCAGAATCGGCCCAAACAGTGAGCCTTGACGACCAACATGTAAGCACACCTTGGGGTTCGACAACCATGGAAACCGCTTTGGGACACCAAAACGGTGAGTAATAGTCCATGAAAGAGCCCAGAATCGGACAAACTGAGGATTATTGATGAACGATACATAAATGCACCCCGGGGTTCGTCAATCAAGGAAATCGCTCAGGGACCCCAAATCAGTGAGTAATAGTCCATGAAACGGGCCAGAATCAACTAAAACTGGGATTCTTGATGACTGACACGTAAGCACACCTTGGGGTTCAACAACCATGCAAATCGCTTTGGGACCCCAAAACGGTGAGTACTAGTCCATGAAATAGGCCAGAATCGACAAAAACCTCGAGTGTTGATGACCGAATCGTAAACACATCCCGGGGTTCGTTAATCATGGAAATCACTCCAAGACCCCAAAACAGTGAGTAATAGTCCATGAAACGGGCCAGAATTTGCCAAAACTGTGAGTGTTGATGACCCACATGCAAATGCATCCTGGGATTCGTTAATCGTGGAAATCACTCTGAGACCCCAAAACAGTGAGTAATAGTCCATGAAACGGGCCAGAATCGGCCAAAATTGTGAGTGTTGATGACCGACACGTAAACGCATCCCGGGATTCGTTAATCGTGGAAATCACTCTGGGACCCCAAAACAGTGAGTAATAGTCCATGAAGCGGGCGGGACCCCAAAGAATCGCCAAAACTGTGAGTGTTGATGACCGACACGTAAGCGCAACTTGGGGTTCAACATCTATGGAAATCACTTCGGGACCCCAAAACGGTAAGTAATAGTCCACGAAATGGGTCAGAATTGGCCAAAACTGCGAGTGCTGACGATGGACACGTATGATCGTCAATCGTGGAAATCGCTTTGGCACCCCAAAATAATGAGTAATAGTGCTTGAAACGGACCAGAATCGGCCAAAATCGTGAATGTTGATGACCGACACGTAAACGCACTCCGGGGTTCGTCAACCGTGGAAATCACACCGAGACCCCCAAAACAGAGTTATAGTCCAAGAAACGGCCCAGAATTGGCCCAAACTGCGATTGCTGCTGACCGACATGTAAGCGCACCTTGGGGTTCGACAACCATGGAAATCGCTTTGGGACCTGAAAACGGTGAGTAATAGTCCACGAAACGGTCCAGAATCGACAAAAACCACGAGTGGTGATGACCAGCACGTAAATGCACCCCGGGGTTCGTCGATCGTGGAAATCACTTTGGGACCCCAAAACTGAGTAATAGTCCAAGAAACGGGTCAGAATCGGCCCAAACAGTGAGTCTTGACGACCAACATGTAAGCACACCTTGGGGTTTGACAACCATGGAAACCGCTTTGGGACCCCAAAACGGTGAGTAATAGTCCATGAAACAGGCCAGAATTGACAAAAACCTCGAGTGTTGATGACTGAATCGTAAACACATCCCGGGGCTCATCAATATTTTAAATCACTCCAGGACCCCAAAACAATGAGTAATAGGCCATGAAACGGGCCAGAATCTGCCAAAATTGTGAGTGTTGATGACCCACACGTAAACGCATCCCGGGATTCGTTAATCGTGGAAATCACTCCGGGACCCCAAAATAGTGAGTAATAGTCCATGAAACGGGCCAGAATCGGCCAAAACTGTGAGTGTTGATGACCGACACGTAAGCGCAACTTGGGGTTCAACAACTATGGAAATCACTTCGGGACCCCAAAACGGTAAGTAATAGTCCTCGAAATGGGTCAGAATTGGCCAAAACTGCGAGTGTTGACGACGGACACGTATGATCTTCAATCGTGGAAATCGCTTTGGCACCCCAAAACAATGAGTAATAGTGCTTGAAACGGACCAGAATCGCCAAAATCGTGAATGTTGATGACCGACACGTAAACGCACTCGGGGTTAAATCAACCGTGGAAATCACACCGAGACCCCAAAACAGAGTTATAGTCCAAGAAACGGCCGAAATTGGCCCAAATCTGCGATTGTTGCCGACCGACATGTAAGCGCACCTTGGGGTTCGACAACCATGGACATCGCTTTGGGACTGAACGGTGAGTAATAGTCCATGAAACGGTCCAGAATCGACAAAAACCGCGAGTGTTGATGACCAGACGTAAATGCACCCCGGGGTTCGTCGATCGTGGAAATCACTTTGGGACCCCAAAACTGAGTAATAGTCCAAGAAACGGGTCAGAATCGGCCCAAACAGTGAGTCTTGACGACCAACATGTAAGCACACCTTGGGGTTCGACAACCATGGAAACCGCTTTGGGACACCAAAACGGTGAGTAATAGTCCATGAAAGAGCCCAGAATCGGACAAACCGAGGATTATTGATGAACGATACATAAACGCACCCGGGTTTCAATCAAGGAAATCGCCAGGACCCCAAATCGGTGAGTAATAGTCCATGAAACGGGCGAGAATCAACTAAAAGCTGGGATTCTTGATGGTGACACGTAAGCACACCTTGGGGTTCAACAACCATGCAAATCGCTTTGGGACCCCAAAGCGGTGAGTACTAGTCCATGAAATAGGCCGAATCGACAAAAACCTCGAGTGTTGATGACCGAATCGTAAACACATCCGGGGTTCTTTAATCGTGGAAATCACCCAGACCCCAAAAAAGTGAGTAATAGTCCATGAAACGGGCCGGAATTTGCCAAAACTGTGAGTGTTGATGACCCACACATAAACGCATCCTGGGATTCATTAATCGTGGAAATCACTCTGAGACCCCAAAACAATGAGTAATAGGCCATGAAACGGGCCAGAATCGGCCAAAATTGTGAGTGTTGATGACCGACACGTAAACGCATCCCGGGATTCGTTAATCGTGGAAATCACTCCGGGACCCCAAAACAGTGAGTAATAGTCCATGAAACGGGCCAGAATCGCCAAAACTGTGAGTGTTGATGACCGACACGTAAAGCAACAACAGGGTTCAACATCTATGGAAATCACTTCGGGACCCCAAAACGGTAAGTAATAGTCCACGAAATGGGTCAGAATTGGCCAAAACTGCGAGTGCTGACGATGGACACGTATGATCGTCAATCGTGGAAATAGCTTTGGCACCCCAAAATAATGAGTAATAGTGCTTGAGACGGACCAGAATCGGCCAAAATCGTGAATGTTGATGACCGACACGTAAACGCACTCCGGGGTTCGTCAACCGTGGAAATCACACCGAGACCCCCAAAACAGAGTTATAGTCCAAGAAACGGCCCAGAATTGGCCCAAACTGCGATTGCTGCTGACCGACATGTAAGCGCACCTTGGGGTTCGACAACCATGGACATCGCTTTGGGACCCGAAAGCGGTGAGTAATAGTCCATGAAACGGTCCAGAATCGACAAAAACCGCGAGTGTTGATGACCAGCACGTAAATGCACCCGGGGTTAAATCGATCGTGGAAATCACTTTGGGACCCCAAAACTGAGTAATAGTCCAAGAAACGGGTCAGAATCGCCCAAACAGAGTGAGTCTTGACGACCAACATGTAAGCACACCTTGGGGTTCGACAACCATGGAAACCGCTTTGGGACACCAAAACGGTGAGTAATAGTCCATGAAAGAGCCCAGAATCGGACAAACCGAGGATTATTGATGAACGATACATAAACGCACCCCGGGGTTCGTCAATCAAGGAAATCGCTCAGGGACCCCAAATCAGTGAGTAATAGTCCATGAAACGGGCCAGAATCAACTAAAACTGGGATTCTTGATGACTGACACGTAAGCACACCTTGGGGTTCAACAACCATGCAAATCGCTTTGGGACCCCAAAACGGTGAGTACTAGTCCATGAAATAGGCCAGAATCGACAAAAACCTCGAGTGTTGATGACCGAATCGTAAACACATCCCGGGGTTCGTTAATTGTGGAAATCACTCCAGGACCCCAAAACAGTGAGTAATAGTCCATGAAACGGGCCAGAATTTGCCAAAACTGTGAGTGTTGATGACCCACACGTAAACGCATCCTGGGATTCGTTAATCGTGGAAATCACTCTGAGACCCCAAAACAATGAGTAATAGGCCATGAAACGGGCCAGAATCGGCCAAAATTGTGAGTGTTGATGACCGACACGTAAACGCATCCCGGGATTCGTGAATCGTGGAAATCACTCCGGGACCCCAAAACAGTGAGTAATAGTCCATGAAACGGGCCAGAATCGGCCAAAACTGTGAGTGTTGATGACCGACACGTAAGCGCAACTTGGGGTTCAACATCTATGGAAATCACTTCGGGACCCCAAAACGGTAAGTAATAGTCCACGAAATGGGTCAGAATTGGCCAAAACTGCGAGTGCTGACGATGGACACGTATGATCGTCAATCGTGGAAATCGCTTTGGCACCCCAAAATAATGAGTAATAGTGCTTGAAATGGACCAGAATCGTCCAAAATCATGAATGTTGATGACCGACACGTAAACGCACTCCGGGGTTCGTCAACCGTGGAAATCACTCCGAGACCCCCAAAACAGAGTTATAGTCCAAGAAACGGGGCAGAATTGGCCCAAACTGTGATTGTTGCTGACCGACATGTATGCGCACCTTGGGGTTCGACAACCATGGAAATCGCTTTGGGACCCGAAAGCGGTGAGTAATAGTCCACGAAAGCGGTCCAGAATCGACAAAAACCACGAGTGGTGATGACCAGCACGTAAATGCACCCGGGGTTCGTCGATCGTGGAAATCACTTTGGGACCCCAAAACCGAGTAATAGTCCAAGAAGCGGGTCAGAATCGGCCCAAACAGTGAGTCTTGACGACCAACATGTAAGCACACCTTGGGGTTTGACAACCATGGAAACCGCTTTGGGACCCCAAAACGGTGAGTAATAGTCCATGAAACAGGCCAGAATTGACAAAAACCTCGAGTGTTGATGACTGAATCATAAACACATCCCGGGGCTCGTCAATATTTTAAATCACTCCAGGACCCCAAAACAGTGAGTAATAGTCCATGAAACGGGCCAGAATTTGCCAAAATTGTGAGTGTTGATGACCCACACGTAAACGCATCCCGGGATTCGTTAATCGTGGAAATCACTCCGGGACCCCAAAATAGTGAGTAATAGTCTATGAAACAGGCCAGAATCGGCCTAAACTGTGAGTGTTGATGACCAACACGTAAGCGCAACTTGGGGTTCAACAACTATGGAAATCACTTCGGGACCCCAAAACGGTAAGTAATAGTCCTCGAAATGGGTCAGAATTGGCCAAAACTGCGAGTGTTGACGACGGACACGTATGATCTTCAATCGTCGAAATCGCTTTGGCACCCCAAAACAATGAGTAATAGTGCTTGAAACGGACCAGAATCGGCCAAAATCGTGAATGTTGATGACCGACACGTAAACGCACTCCGGGGTTCGTCAACCGTGGAAATCACACCGAGACCCCCAAAACAGAGTTATAGTCCAAGAAACGGCCAGAATTGGCCCAAACTGCGATTGCTGCTGACCGACATGTAAGCGCACCTTGGGGTTCGACAACCATGGACATCGCTTTGGGACCTGAAAACGGTGAGTAATAGTCCATGAAACGGTCCAGAATCGACAAAAACCGCGAGTGTTGATGACCAGCACGTAAATGCACCCCGGGGTTCGTCGATCGTGGAAATCACTTTGGGACCCCAAAACTGAGTAATAGTCCAAGAAACGGGTCAGAATCGGCCCAAACAGTGAGTCTTGACGACCAACATGTAAGCACACCTTGGGGTTCGACAACCATGGAAACCGCTTTGGGACACCAAAACGGTGAGTAATAGTCCATGAAAGAGCCCAGAATCGGACAAACCGAGGATTATTGATGAACGATACATAAACGCACCCCGGGGTTCGTCAATCAAGGAAATCGCTCAGGGACCCCAAATCAGTGAGTAATAGTCCATGAAACGGGCCAGAATCAACTAAAACTGGGATTCTTGATGACTGACACGTAAGCACACCTTGGGGTTCAACAACCATGCAAATCGCTTTGGGACCCCAAAACGGTGAGTACTAGTCCATGAAATAGGCCAGAATCGACAAAAACCTCGAGTGTTGATGACCGAATCGTAAACACATCCCGGGGTTCTTTAATCGTGGAAATCACTCCAGGACCCCAAAACAGTGAGTAATAGTCCATGAAACGGGCCGGAATTTGCCAAAACTGTGAGTGTTGATGACCACACATAAACGCATCCTAGGATTCATTAATCGTGGAAATCACTCTGAGACCCCAAAACAATGAGTAATAGGCCATGAAACGGGCCAGAATCGGCCAAAATTGTGAGTGTTGATGACCGACACGTAAACGCATCCCGGGATTCGTTAATCGTGGAAATCACTCTGGGACCCCAAAACAGTGAGTAATAGTCCATGAAACGGGCCAGAATCGGCCAAAACTGTGAGTGTTGATGACCGACACGTAAGCGCAACTTGGGGTTCAACATCTATGGAAATCACTTCGGGACCCCAAAACGGTAAGTAATAGTCCACGAAATGGGTCAGAATTGGCCAAAACTGCGAGTGCTGACGATGGACACGTATGATCGTCAATCGTGGAAATAGCTTTGGCACCCCAAAATAATGAGTAATAGTGCTTGAGACGGACCAGAATCGGCCAAAATCGTGAATGTTGATGACCGACACGTAAACGCACTCCGGGGTTCGTCAACCGTGGAAATCACACCGAGACCCCCAAAACAGAGTTATAGTCCAAGAAACGGCCCAGAATTGGCCCAAACTGCGATTGCTGCTGACCGACATGTAAGCGCACCTTGGGGTTCGACAACCATGGACATCGCTTTGGGACCTGAAAACGGTGAGTAATAGTCCATGAAACGGTCCAGAATCGACAAAAACCGCGAGTGTTGATGACCAGCACGTAAATGCACCCGGGGTTAAATCGATCGTGGAAATCACTTTGGGACCCCAAAACTGAGTAATAGTCCAAGAAACGGGTCAGAATCGGCCCAAACAGTGAGCCTTGACGACCAACATGTAAGCACACCTTGGGGTTCGACAACCATGGAAACCGCTTTGGGACACCAAAACGGTGAGTAATAGTCCATGAAAGAGCCCAGAATTGGACAAACTGAGGATTATTGATGAACGATACATAAATGCACCCCGGGGTTCGTCAATCAAGGAAATCGCTCAGGGACCCCAAATCAGTGAGTAATAGTCCATGAAACGGACCTAGTTCAATCTCGTTACCGCAAGTCTCTTTACTCGCTCTATAATACGTCATCTCACAACTAACTCATTAGTTATAATGCTTGCAAGGCTTAAGTGATGAGTATTACCGAGAGGGCCCAGAGATACCTCTCCGACAATCGGAGTGACAAAACCTAATCTCAAATACGCCAACTCAACATGTACCTTGGAGACACCTGTAGTACTCCTTTATAATCACCCGATTCGTTGTGACGTTTGGTAGTACCCAAAGTGTTCCTCCGTAAACGGAGTTGCATAATTCTCATAGTTACAGGAACATGTATAAGTCATGAAGAAAGCAATAGCGAATACTAAACGATCATGTGCTAAGCTAACGGATGGGTCATGTCAATCACATCATTCTCCTAATGATGTGATCCCATTAATCGATGACAACACATGTCTATGGCTAGGAAACATAACCATCTTTGATTAATGAGCTAGTCAAGTAGAGGCATACTAGTGACTATATGTTTGTCTATGTATTCACACATGTATCATGTTTCCGGTTAATACAATTCTAGCATGAATAATAAACATTTATCATGATATGAGGAAATAAATAATAACTTTATTATTGCCTCTAGGGCATATTTCCTTCAGTCTCCCACTTGCACTAGAGTCAATAATCTCGATTACATAGTAATGATTCTAACAGCCATGGAGTCTTGGTGCTGATCATGTTTTGCTCGTGAGAGAGGCTTAGTCAACGGGTCTGCAACATTTAGATCCGTATGTATCTTGCAAATTTCTATGTCTCCCACTTGGACCTGGTCCCGAATGGAATTGAAGCGTCTCTTGATGTGCTTGGTCCTCTTGTGAAATCTGGATTCCTTTGCCAAGGCTATTGCACCAGTATTGTCACAGAAGATCTTCATTGGTCCCGATGCACTAGGTATGACACCTAGATCGGAAATGAACTCCTTCATCCAGACTCCTTCATTTGCTACTTCAGAAGCAGCTATGTACTCCGCTTCACATGTAGATCCCGCCATGACGCTTTGTTTAGAACTGCACCAACTTACAGCTCCACCGTTTAATATAGACACGTATCCGGTTTGCGATTTAGAATCGTCCGGATCAGTGTCAAAGCTTGCATCGACGTAACCTCTTACGACTAGCTCTTTGTCACCTCCATATACGAGAAACATATCCTTAGTCCTTTTCAGGTATTTCAGGATGTTCTTGACCGCTGTCCAGTGAACCACACCTGGATTACTTTGGTACCAACCTGCTAAGCTTAGAGCCTATGGCTGAAGCATAGGGAACATCTTTCATTTTCTCTCTATCTTCTGCTATGGTCGGGCATTGAGCTTGACTCAACTTCACACCTTGTAGCACAGGCAAGAACCCTTTCTTTGCCTGATCCATTTTGAACTTTTTCAAAATTTTGTCAAGGTATGTGCTTTGTGAAAGTCCTATTAAGTGTCTTGATCTATCTCTATAGATCTTGATGCCCAATATATAAGCAGCTTCACCAAGGTCTTTCATTGAAAAACTTTTATTCAGGTATCCCTTTATGCTATCCAGAAATTCTATATCATTTCCAATTAACAATATGTCATCTACATATAAAACTAGAAATGCTACAGAGCTCCCACTCACTTTCTTGTAAATACAGGCTTCTCCAAAAGTCTGTATAAAACCATATGCTTTGATCACACTATCAAAGTGTTTATTCCAACTCCGAGATGCCTGCACCAGTCCATAAATGGAACGCTGGAGCTTGCACACTTTGTTAGCACCTTTTGGATCAACAAAACCTTCCGGCTGCATCATATACAACTCTTCTTCCAGAAATCCATTCAAGAATGCAGTCTTGACATCCATTTGCTAACATGATTCGGACAGACATAAGCATCGCTACGGGTGAGAAAGTCTCATCGTAGTCAACCCCTTGAACTTGTCGAAAACCTTTTGCAACAAGTCGAGCTTTATAGACAGTTACATTACCATCAGCGTCAGTCTTCTTCTTAAAAATCCATTTATTCTCAATGGCTTGCCGATCATCGGGCAAGTCAACCAAAGTCCATACTTTGTTTTCATACATGGATCCCATCTCACATTTCATGGCCTCAAGCCATTTTGCGGAATCTGGGCTCATCATCGCTTCCTCATAGTTCGTAGGTTCATCATGGTCAAGTAACATGACTTCCAGAATAGGATTACCGTACCACTCTGGTAGACCTACGAGGTTCTGTAGAAACTTGATCTGAAGTTTCATGATCAACATCATTAGCTTCCTCACTAATTGGTGTAGTTGTCACAGGAACCGGTTCTTGTGATGAACTACTTTCCAATAAGGGAGTAGATATAGTTATCTCATCAAGTTCTACTTTCCTCCCACTCACTTCTTTCGAGAGAAACTCCCTCTCTAGAAAGGATCCGAATTTAGCAACGAAAATCTTACCCTCAGATCTATGATAGAAGGTGTACCCAATAGTCTCCTTTGGGTATCCTATGAAGACACATTTCTCCGATTTGGGTTCGAGCTTATCTGGTTGAAGTTTCTTCACATAAGCATCGCAGCCCCAAACTTTAAGAAACGACAACTTTGGTTTCTTGCCAAACCATAGTTCATATGGCGTCGTCTCAACGGATTTTGATGGTGCCCTATTTAAGTGAATGCGGCCGTCTCTAAAGCATAACCCCAAAATGATAGCGGTAGATCAGTAAGAGACATCATAGATCGCACCATATCAAGTAAAGTACGATTACGACATTTGGACACACCATTTCGTTGTGGTGTTCCAGGTGGCGTGAGTTGCGAGACTATCCCGCATTGTTTCAAGTGTAGACCAAACTCGTAACTCAAATATTCTCCTCCACAATCAGATTGTAGAAACTTTATTTTCTTGTTACGATGATTTTCCACTTCACTCTGAAATTCTTTGAACTTTTCAAATGTTTCAGACTTGTGTTTCATTAAGTAGATATACCCATATCTGCTTAGATCATCTGTGAAGGTGAGAAAATAACGATATCCGCCACGATCCTCAACATTCATTGGACCGCATACATCTGTATGTATGATTTCCAACAAATCTGTTGCTCTCTCCGTAGTACCGAGAACGGTGTTTTAGTCATCTTGCCCATGAGGCACGGTTCATAAGTGCCAAGTGATTCATAATCAAGTGATTCCAAAAGCCCATCAATATGGAGTTTCTTCATGCGCTTTTTAATCGATATGACCTAAACGGCAATTGCCACAAATAAGTTGCACTATCATTATCAACTCTGCATCTTTTGGTTTCAACACTATGAATATGTGTATCACTACTATCGAGATTCAATAAAATAGACCACTCTTCAAGGGTGCATGACCATAAAAGATATTACTCATATAAATAGAACAACCATTATTCTCGATTTAAATGAATAACCATCTCGCATCAAACAAGATCCAGATATAATGTTCATGCTCAACGCTGGCACCAAATAACAATTATTTAGGTCTAATACTAATCCCGATGGTAGATGTAGAGGTAGCGTCTTGACCATGATCACATCGACTTTGGAACCATTTCCCACGCCAAGATCGTCACCTTGTCCTTAGCTAATCTTCGCTTAATCCGTAGTCCTGCTTCGAGTTGCAAATATTAGCAATGTAACCAGATATCAAATACCCAGTGCTCATGCGAGCATTAGTAAGGTACACATCAATAACATGTATATCACATATACCTTTCTTCACTTTGTCATCCTTCTTATCCGCCAAATACTTGGGGCAGTTCCGCTTCCAGAGTCCAGTCTACTTGCAGTAGAAGCACTCAGTTTCAGGCATAGGTCCTGAATTGGGTTTCTTCTCTTGAGCAGCAACTTGCTTGCCGTTCTTTTTGAAGTTCCCCTTCTTCTTCCCTTTGATCTTCTTCTTGAAACTAGTGGTCTTGTTGACCATCAACACTTGATGCTCCTTCTTGATTTCTACCTCTGCGGCTTTCAGCATCGCGAAGAGCTCGGGAATAGTCTTGTTCATCCGTTGCATATTATAGTTCATCACGAAGCTCTTATAGCTTGGTGGCAGTGATTGAAGAATTCTATCAATGACACTATCATCGGAAGATTAACTCCCAATTGAATCAAGTGATTATTATACCCGCACATTTTGAGTATGTGTTCACCGATGTAACTATTCTCCTCCATCTTGCAGCTATAGAACTTATTGGAGACTTCATATCTCTCAATCCGGCGTTTGCTTGAAATATTATCTTCAACTCTGGAACATCTCATATGCTCCATGACGCTCAAAA